>JAEMWC010001589.1:0-22500 GCA_016490735.1 Pachyseris speciosa
AAAGTGTGGCGGATTTACGAAAGGGAACGCGGCGAAGCTGTGAAATATTTACGAAAGGCGTGAAATAGTTTTGGGGGCAACGTTTTTAGCTAAAGCTGCTCACTAGTTTAGCATTTAAAAAACGTACTTACAACAAAAGAACATTTGAAAGACAACGCCGGTTATGCGTAAGTACACGATAGTCATTAATTATTCAAACAAAAATAATGTCTCACGTTCACTGACGTTCGTAATTTTGTTCACAAAAAGTGATAAGGCTTACTGCTTCTTACAGAACGCAATTTACCCTCTACTAATAAGCAAATTTCCAAGGAGCAGATGTGGAGGTTTGAAGCTATGAAGACGAACAATTAAGTAATTGATTGCGAACATCCATAGCGTTTATTAACGGATTGATAAATGACTCTAAGTATAAATTTCCATTGTTGATTAGTAACACGATGAAGAGCATAACACCTGCTACCCCAGGTACAGATAACCATTTCACTCGCAAACTGAAAGCGTACCGTCTGTAATCAAATACTCTTCTATCCTCCAAAATGTCGAACATCGGCGAGCAATCATTCACTGAATAGACTCTTATTTTAACACAGACAAAAGACGGTCAGGAAACGCAACCAGTCAAACGGCATCATCGCCAGCAATAAGGTAGGACGGAAACTTAACGGCTTAACGAAGGGCAAAAACCGCAGCAGCGAATGGATATTTGGCTAGGAGACAGTGAAGTTAAGGGCAAGCTTGGATTGAAGACAACTGAACCGAATGACAAGGTACAGTAGACAACTTTTTTCTCAAAACAATAAGGTTACTAAATCAGGCTAACTGAAAAAACATTGAGACGAAACGATCTCAAGTTTCGAAATAATTGAATGCACATGTTGTAGGCATGGTAAATTGAGAATGAAATGGCAAACTTAATATAGAGATACTCTGCCATGGCATTCACCGACGAAATCCATGCGAAAATGACCCAAACCATTAAGCAAAAATTTTCTTACGATCGATGTAAGTCGATGTTAATGTTAGAAGTCAGCAGTCATATTAAAAATAAACAATATATTTGTGTAAGTGCAGCTCAAAGCAATCAGAGCTGTTTGGCAAAAAACGTTCACTATGGCAGACATTGCAATTCTTACTAATCACCTGCCTTCGTGACTCTACTTCTGAGAATGAATATATGAAAATCATATATATGAACTGCGGATTAATGACTAAATATGTGACTGATCATCGCAGTTATGAACACTACTCAAGCAGTAGTGAAAATAAAGCCTGAAAAAAAAATTCAGACGTACGGGATACAAGCCTGAATTTTTTTCAGGCTTTATTTTCACTACTGCTTGAGTAGTGTTCACAACTGCGATGATCAGTCACATATTTAATTCTACTTCATTTGAAATTTCCGTATACGTTGAAACCGAAACATGGCAAAGAAGCGCAGGCAAAGTATCATAGAGTCTACTCACGTCATACATTTTAAACGAAACAAGTAATTAAACAAAAAGAGTCAAAAGTGACTCCTGAGCCAAATTTACATATAAATGATTGGCGAATAAATGCTACTCACGAAAAAAACAACACACACGACAACAAAAAAGGAAACTAAACGTGGCTTCGTTGTAATATGTTAGCCGAATAAAACCAACGAAAAACACAGAAAAGTGTCGCCAAGACAAAGTATCACCATAATGACGCGCAAGAAACACCATCAATCAGCGCTGCCGCACGGAAAACTTAAAACAGCCGGTATACTTTATTTTTTCTGTGATTTTCCCGCTAACGATATCGCACCAAATATGTCATTAAACAAGACACCCAATGAAGATTTGATCAAAAGTTGAAGATATTTTGTACTGAATATAGCTGGTGGGATGTGCGAGGAAAATCATTCGATTAAACTCCTATCCAAAGGACGTTGAAAAACCACGTAGGATATGTATTAAGGCGAGACTTTTTGTGTCGCTTAACATGGATTTGACGTTAATATCTCAGTTCGCGTTTCAAGCAATCCAAAATCCCTATGCTCATCCCACGAGGCTGTATTGTGGGATATTTTGTGAATTTTTTGGTGATTTTTGGGCATATTTGGGAAGAGATAAAATTTCTCAAAAGGATTTGTTAAATTTAGGGAAATAGGAAATATTGAAGATTTAATGAAGGTTTAAAATTGGAATTTGAAGTGGAAAATTAGTATATGGGCACCAAAACAATTCCCCAGCAACCTTCAGTGCCCTTGTGGGGGTCAACGTTAACTGTCTGGTTGTGTTTCAAAACATTTTTGTTCCTTTTAATCCCTTCTTTAAACTCCTTAAAATTTCACTCCAATTCACCTTAAGTCCCACCTTAAAGGAGGCTAAAAATGAGTGCTAGCCTGATTAAGCTTCAGTTTTACTCCAGACTTTTTTTAGTTAAAAATCAGACTTTAGTTCTGAAGCTTTGTATCCCTCCGCCTACAGAAAACACAACTCTCAAATATCCAAATTTTCAGGGCGGAGTGGGAGGGGACATTGTTCTGTCAACTGATTTTCTTCTTTTCCTGTCTGTCACCAAATATAAAAGTCGAAGCTATATTTTTCATTTACATTTTCTATGTTTTGAACGCCATGAAAATTGGAAATTGACAAGATTTGCTGGACATTACACAAGAACCGACTATACAAGAAAGAGCTCCAATAATGAAAATTCAAAACTGAAAAAAAAATGGAAACTGACGGGGAAGTGGAGGGTAAGATGACTAAGATCGGAAGTAACGGCCTTAGCTTGCATAGAACCAATATGGAGGCCGGTCTCAAATTTGTTGTCTGCTCGTGTCCTCGACAATATCGCTTAAAGCGCAAAACACGGGAACCTTTGAGGCTCAGTGCTACGTTTTAACGCGATCCCGATTTGCCTGGGTACTTAGCTTTGTTATGAAGGGACTTCGAGGAAATAGCTGAATCTGAATTTCACTTTGTGTAGCATCTGATCTACATATTTAAATCAGCAATTCAAAATCAGCGTGGCAATTTTTCAATAACTAATCTAAGGATAGAAGGCACTCCTGCAGGGTCCAACGCGTCTGGTAAGTAATAGATAAAGGCGTCAGTTTCTAAAGAAAGTACACCAGTGCCACGTTTTTTTAGTTTCTAAAGAAAACATACCAGTGCTACGTCGGTGGGCGGGGGGGAGAGGGGAGTAATATCAACTGAGTTGATAAGGTAAATTAGCCACCGTGAAGAGACTGCTGTCCTGTTTCGATCGTTACTCGTCCGCTTTTTTGAATCCCTAAGATGGCCAAACTCAAAATGCGTGTTCAGTAAGAGATCACAAATGCCGTTCAAATGTGGCAAGAACCAAAAATTGCCAGTGGCCGCGATTGTTTCACTGTTGTTCTTACAACACTTTGACGTCTTTTGTGTCGCACGGTATCAGTGGAATCTATTTCTTTCATACAGTAGAGTAAAAATGTCAGTTGTTCAAAGCATAGTTGGCGGTATCCAAACTTTTTTGGGAGATTTTCCTGCTCTTTGATTAATTTTTGTTTCCTGACCGAGACTAGTCTAAAATAAATAAAGAAATAAATAAATCGACTTTGTTAACGAGGATGACACTTAACAATAATTCAACTGACAAACCTGTGGTCCGGATCGAATTGGAATTTCGACATGGTTGTTTTTGAGGAGAGGGGAAAACCTCTCGGAGCAACGCCGAGAACCAACAACAAACTCAGCCCACATATGACGCGGAATCCGGGAATCGAACCCGGGGTGGGGGGTACTCCCTATAATGGTCTATACGGGGAGGCTCCACCCGAAAGGGGTACCTTTTACACGCTTTATGTATAACGGAAAGGGTAAGGATTTCACTAGTCGAAGTATGTGAAAGGGTAGGGAAATCCGTCATAGGGGTATTTAAAAGGGCCTTTCATGAAAATATTTGGAACACACATATCCAGAAGCTTCTGACATACCTTATGACTGTTCTGTTTTATTTATTGAATGCTACCAGGGGCATGAAAATGTCAAGAAGACTTCCTGTTTCAGGTATATGAAAGGGGTACTATTTTTCAATGGAAGGTATACGAAAGGGGTACCTTGTCTGTCAAAAATGGTACATAAAAGGGTAAGAGGTCGGACCTCTGGGCGGAGTCTCCCGTATTAAATTTTTTTAGTACTCCCCCCCCCCCCGGGGAATTGAACCGGGCCACATTGGTGGGAGGCGAGTGCTCTCACCACTACGCCATCCCTGCTCCCTAACTGAATGATTTTGAGACTGGGTTACGCTGAATTATGTATTAAATTAGACTCAAAAGGTTCGTTTTGGTTTGTGTGTGGTCTACAAAGTAAAGTAGTGTCTGACCCGAAAACAATTTAATGACCCATTTTGCATTTCGCCGAATAGCTTTTTACTGTGATGGTTCGAGGATGTTTTGCAGCGGCATTTTGTAAGCCATCTACTCCCTATACACCAGTCTTTTGAAGACCCTACCAAAACATAATCACAGTCAATATTTGTACGAACAATTACTAGCCAATTCAAAAGTAAGTTAATTAACAGAAATTAAGTTAACGGTGTCGCCGATTAGTAGGCCTCATTAGGCGAGCTAGAAATTTGACACTTAAATAAAGTTTATGTGAGTATGTAAATGAAATGTGTTGCCTTATTTTTAACGGGAAAACAGAAGAATAAGACAGAGAGATGACAAAAGATCTTTCAATCCTTTTTATCAAACGTTCCCCAAATATAATTTACTGTAACAAAACAGACTTCGAACTACAATAATAATCGGTCCTTAAGCAATTCCTTCCCCAGTCTTCTATAGAAATCTAGTCAACCAGCCAATAAAATTAGAAGGAGACAAAACTGGAAAATTCACGCTTCTTGGATGATATTGCCGTTGCACAGCCCATCTTTTAGCAGACTAAAGGTGGTATCTTTAATGGTATTTACATCCCATGGAAAAATGCCGTTATTTGGTCATCTGATAGGAACTGAATTGACGCGGAAAGGATGCTCCGTTCATCCAAATCCGCGAAAATAAAATCAATGTTCGCTCTCGTCCTTTTCACTTTCGAATTCTACATCTTCCGATTCCCCGTCATCTTCATCACTGGACAGTTCGTCTGTATCCACAGTCTCTTTGAACATTGGGTCGGTAGTAATGACATCGAATAGACTTTAAAAGCAGGGTTTTAACTTAGCGCTCGCCAACTCGCCAATGCGAGTGTCAAACTCGTCGGGCGAGTGGAAATCATAGATCACTCGCCCGCTTTCAGCGTTTTGGCGAGTGGAATTTTCATTACAGGAAAATAAAACTGTAACTGATTTTTTTGACAAAATATAAAATAATCTGAACGTAAACATGCCAGTACTCTTCATATTCTGAAAACTTTATAAACCGGCCACATCCACACAGATTTCCCACTTCGCAAATACTGTACATAAAATGGCTTCTGTTCAACTGAAAAGTTACATGAAGCACCTAATCAAAGTCATGATACTTCAAACCGCGCCGCCGAGAACAAGATCTGATGGTGACGATGGCCACCGCAACGCACGGCTCACGAAGACGTTGGCTCGCAAAGTAAGAGTTGTAAGGTTATTTATCAAACTAACTTTAAAAAATGAAAGTAAACTGGGAGCCTCCGCCCCGAGGTCCGACCCGTCACCCTTTTATATACCATTTTTGACAGAAAAGGTACCCCTTTCGTATACCTTCCATTGGAAAATGGTACCCCACCTAACAAACATCCCCTTTCTAGCCCTTAGAATGAAGTCTTCTTGCCATTTTTCATGTAGCGTTCAATAAATTATAAACAGTACAGTCATAAGGTGTGTGTTCGAAATATTTTAATGAAAGGCCTTTTTAAATACCTAAATGACAGATTTCCCTACCCTTTCATATACTTCGACACGTGAAATGCCTCCCATTCATATATAGGTACCCCTTTCGGGCGGAGTCTCCCCGTATAGGGTATTATAGAGAGTACCCCTTCCCCTGGAAAATCAACGCAATTAGGTCGCGTGACTGACAACATCTCTGTTGAGTCCCAGGAGAGTAAAAAGCTTTGCTAGCCGCGCAAAAAAATGACAGAAGGAATGATTTTAGAAAAAACTAGATCCGCTGTAATATAAAATAGTCTAGCAATTTGGCAGAACGGTACTTGCAATAAACACCGTGAAAAAATAACGACGACATCGGCACAGTTGTTTCCTGTACTCTGTTTTATTTGGTTTGACTTGGGGGTGGAGGGGAAGTATTTGGCGAGTCAAACCCTGCTCTTTCATATACAAGTCAAGTTCTCTTGCTCGCAACTTACGTTTTCCACCTCGTCATTCTCACTGACGCTCCTCATCTGCTCTTGTTCTAATGTCTTTTCTGATAACATATCGAAGTTGTATTCTGAACAGAAGCTCTTGATGTTATCAGTCGTTTATAATACTGCTAGAACGTTCTTCATACAAGTCCTTTAGACATCTTCTTGGGAGATAGTCATTCGGTGTCTTGCCTGTTAATTTTGTCTGATAGACACCCATGAAATTTCCAGGATTGAGTCTGGCAGAGTTGCGGAATGCTTCTGGTCACAAACATCTTTTGTCAAAACTCCACCAAGAACAAAGATGGGAGCTCCCCTCTCCTGACACTTTGCAGGCATCACGATAGAATTCCACGAGGAGTTCTCCACGGATATAGTGGTCTTCAATAAACTATTCCGGATCTTTCTGAAGTGAGCAGTTGTGAGCTGCCGGGTATCACTTCATCAAACTCAAAAGCTGATGAATCCTCGTTTCACTGGCCCAGAAACTCCCTGAAGATCCCATTATCATTGCCTTATGCCGAACAGAAACATAATGTTATAGTTCCGATCCTCCTCAGTTATCGGCTTCTCTTCACTTTCATCCATTGCACTATAGACTTTGTGAAAATACGATGAGAGCCCGGGGTCACATTCACCATTTCCTCAGGACCCCTCTCAGGTCAGTACTTCCTCGCTTCAGAGTCAAAATCTTAAGCTATCTGGGTTTGTCAAACCCTTCAGATGTACCTAGTCTGAGGTACGCCTTATCATCAGTGCTTCTCATGAAGCAAAACTTTCTCGAGTGGGAATGTCTGTATGTCACTCCAGAACGGCCTCGTTACCTAGAGCCACAACAGATCTACAGAATGCACGAGAACGAGAAGCAGCGTCAATATTCAAGGAGAGTTCTCGACATTGAGCACGGAACATTCACGCCACTAATATTTACTACAACCAGTAAAAGAGTGCATGAGACACCAGAGTCGCCTCGCCGAGTTGATAGCTCTAAAGAAGGGGGAAGAGTATGCTACGACAATGTCATTTATTATTGTTTTGTTTGCATGTTAATTAGACCTTTTTGCCGCGTCAACTTGTACAAAATACAAAAGGATTTTGAAGTGAAAATGAGGCAAAGAGGGCTAATTAACATGCAAACAAAAGAATAATAATTTTGCCGCCATTTTGGAATAAGGTGTATGGATTAGAGCGAGAACATCTTTTGCATTACTGAGATCCGCTCTCATTTGTTCGAGAGGAATATGGACTACGATATCGAAACTGTTGAAGCAGCCATTCATTAGTTCTTCCTGTTTATTTGTTTTTAATAGTCTGATTTTTAATAGACTCTGATTTTGATACTGCAATTTTCTTTTAGCGCGTTTTTTCCCTTCAATTAGGTACTAAGCTAGATCGGCGTGGAGTCTTTTACTTAAAGTGATGATAGGAAAGTATTTTACTTGAACTGTTGATAGGAAAAATTAAGACGATGCATTTTTTTCTCACCAGTATTTTTTTTTTTATTTTTATATATCTTTGTAAAAAGTTATTGTAAATATTATAATGGTAATAGCAGTAGTACAGGAGTCCTGTAGTAGTAGTAATAATAATAATAAGAATTATTATTATTATTATATTATTATTATTATTATTATTAATAAAATTTTTAGTTTTTACACTTTTTTAACCGGTATTTATCCTTGTAAATGTGTTGTTATTGATATTCTTAAATAAAGTTTTTAATATGATTATTATTATTATTATTATTATTATTATTACTATTATTGTTATTATTATTATTTACAAGTGGAACCGTTTAGCACATTAATTTTTATACAGAAAGTTGATTAATATTTTCTTTTCAGTCACACATAGTAAGTATAATTGTAGTGTGGAGTTCAGTCCACAAAATATCCATACCTCCCCCACGGAAGGTCACTGGAAATGAAAAAGGGGAGGTGGGGGTGGCAAAACCAAAAGTTTAAATTGAAATGTATGGAGTTAAATTGGAAATTCCAGAGGGTTGGGGCCATTGCAAACCAAAAAACCTTCCATGGGGGAGGTATGCATGTTTTCTGGAACCATACATTCAAAGACACCAGGCTCCATGGTCATTGCTTTGCTTGGTTACCCTCACACTACTAGCATTGACAATTATGTCTTCATATTAATGTTAAACTTCACTGTCCTTTTTGAGATACAACACCATGTCACAGTAGAATTATTATCATTATTAATTAAGGCACATAATTATAAAGGCAAACTCTTCAGTTATGACACAAAACCCAATAGGTTGCTATAACGTAATTTTGTTTGGATAGTTTTACATTGACCTAAAAGAATCAGTAACAAACTTGGGCAAATTTTGTACAGTGAGAAATGTTCAAGATTCTGCATCTTTTCAATGCAAAATGTAAGGTGCGGGCTGCCAATAAAAAAAATTGACAAAATTTGTCATCTCATATGCTGCACGCCTGATCAGTTGTCAACTTGACCAATTTTTTGTGCCACAAATTACAAAAATTCGGCTTATTCAAATCTGGCTGTGACCACATATTCCAATTATAAGCAAATGCACACTGTAGTTACAGGCACATATATACTTTTTCCTTAGTTGTGTTTGTTAACGTCGGCGCATAAATGACCAATGACACATAAAATTTGTTTTCATGCATGTCACCACTGTTCAGAGTCAGTGGCATATATGGATATAACTTACGACATACAACATGTCATATTTTTATTTGTCCTCCTTTGAACACAAGTAAACATAATTATTTTGAGAGACAATTTGCACACCACAAAAATGCCTGTAGAGTTCTGCAGTCTTAAAACGAAAAAATTTAGAAACCATAGATTAATTCAAGAAATGCTAAGCTGAATATTAACATAAACAAAACAATCAAAATACTGTTAAATGTGATCAATGTTACTGGAGGTAATGGTGATCATCAAACAATAACAATAATAACAATTAAAAACAAAATAGTAACAACTTATGAAAATAGGAAATTGTTCTGGTTGTGCACTAGCAAACATATTTGCACATAAAAATTGCTTGAAGAGTACTGCAATCTTAATTCAATAATCTAGCCTTGACAGTAGAATAAAAATTCAAGAATACTAAGCTGAATGAAAACAAACAAAACAAAAAAATAACTGACTGTAATTGTGAACTGTACTTGTGAACGTCAAACAACAACAATGGTAAAGTTAGTTAAATCAATTGTAAAAAAAAATGTCGAAACATACGAAACGTCAAGTTAAATGATATAGTTTTTTTTTTCCAACAATGCGTTTTATTGTCATGTTTATCACCGCAGTTCGTGTCTTATTTCTTGTTAAGCTTATAAAGTATCTTCTCCACCCGATATGACCAAAATATCCATTTTCTTATTTTCTTGTTTGTCGAAAACTTAGAGACTCTTTCAGAGTTGGCTTTGTGAAAATCCATTTGAAGAATTTATGAAATTACCCTTGGCCCCGGCACCGATTGAACATTTCGGTAGAGCCCTACAGACAAACTGTCACCCCACCCCCCATGTTTCACCAAGAATACTAGCAGCAGAGGTAAGGAGGACATTACGTTGAGCGGCATACCTGGGGCAAAACAAAAAGAATTGTTTCACCGATTCAGAGTCAAGACCGCACTCGCAATAAATAGGCGATACACAACGGTTAATTTTAAATAAATATTCTTAGACAAGAAAATCCAAGTCTAGCTAAGGCGAGTGTGATCAATAGATGCACGCCTTGAAAAAGAGAAATCGAATAACTTATTATAACTATGGGAAAAGAAAGTTGACCTTAATTTAGCTTTAAACGTGGGAAGAGAAACAGATTTTCGAACACCAAAGTCCAGAGAATTCCAGCCAGTGATAGCGGATGGAAAAAAAGACTTTTGAAAGCGAGAAGTTCAACGTGAAAATTGTGTAAAGTTTTCCCTTGACCTAAGACGATAATGTATACGCTCACTAGATAGTTTTGGAAGAAGCTCACTAATGAGGTGCAAGATTCTTAACAATATTGTAAAATTGACTTAGAAGGTGTAGTTTCCTTCTGCTACTTAGAGGCTCCAAAGCAAGTTCCTTGTATAGCCTTGCAGAACTGGTTCCCTTAATGGCACCTGTTACCAATCTTGCAGCTTCATATTGAACGCTATCAAGTAGAGCTGAGTCGCAATCATAACAGTTGTTCCAAATGACATCCCCATATTCCATGATTGGTCTGATTAGACTTTTATACAAGGATGTTAAGGTGGAACGATCACCTTTGTATGTGACAAATTTTAACATGTTTAATCGCTTAGAAGCTTTCTCATACATCTGAACTATATGATTTCTCCACGACATAGTACTCTGCAAAGTTAAACCCAAGTGAGTATGAGACTCAGCATCTTTGACGACACTGGAATTGAGAAATAGAGGAGGATGAACTTGTTTATTACGCTTCAGAGAAAATACAACATTACGAGATTTAACAGGATTCATGGTTACCAACCATTTATCAGCCCACACAGCAATCTTATTTAAATCAGAATTGAGACGACCAGCTGATACGGCGGGGTCGTCAACAATTTCAAGTAGTGTTGTATCGTCGGCATAGATCAACGGAAGGGAGGCGAGATCATCAGTAATATCATTGATGTAAATAAGAAATAAAAGCGGACCTAGCACAGACCCTTGGGGAACTCCAGAGTTGACTGTTTGCCAGTCGGAGCATTGTCCTTCTATAACTACGCACGCTGTTTTCGGTTACGCAAATAACTCTCGAACCATTGAAATAAGGACGATTGTACACCTAGAGCCTCCAACTTACGCAACAAACCAGTATGCCACACCTTATCAAATGCCTTGCTTATATCTAGGAAAACAACTCGTAGCTCTTTGCCGCCCTCTAAGGCTTCATAAATCTTGTGAACAAGGAAAATCAGTTGGTTAATTGTTGAGTCGCCAGGTCTGAAACCAGACTTGAATTTATAAAGAAAGCCAATTTCCATCAAAAAGTTATACAAATGAAAGAACACAACTTTTTCACAGATCTTGGAAAAACTCGCCAGCGGAGAAACAGGACGGTAATTCACTTTGAGTTGACGGTTGTCATTTTTAAAAAAAGGAATAACATTTGCAAGTTTCCATTCGCTCGGGTACTGACCAAGTGAGAGACAAGTTAATAAAATGAGTGATATAAATATGAAAACCCTCACTGCATAACTTAATAGTCTTATTGCCAACCCCATCATAACCACTTGCCTTAGAGATATCAGCACCCTTCATTGCTCTTCTGTAGCAATAATACTGGATAAAAAATGTTGTGTCTGATAGGGCTGGATAAAAGAAGGAATGGCCTCACAGTTAAGCCAATATCATTACAGCTACGGATTTCCTTAATACCGTCAACCACGCCCACCCTGCTGTCAACTTTACCATGGAGATCGAAAAGGATGGGATGCTCCCTTTCTCGGCATCCAGCTCCTAAATCGAGCGCCCCAAATTGTGACCAGGGTTTACGTGAGACCTACCAATACCGGTTTACTCCTCCATTACCAGCAATCTCATACCCAGAGTCCTCAGGCTCTTTGACCAGCGGTTAGTCGCCAGGAGAGACTCTGGGATACTGGAAAGAATCGAATTTTTTGATTGGCTGGCCCATAACGGTTTCCATTGTTTTACCCCAGATTTTCTGGGAAAATGGCGGTCCATTATCCCAGAGTCTCTCCGGGCGTCCACCCGCTGGCCAAAGAGCCTGAGGACTCTGGGTACGAGATTGCATTACCAGAGTCATGTCGACAACCGGTACAAACGAAGCTTATTAACAACTATGCTGGATCGTGCCTACCGTTTATCCTCGTCCTGGTTTTACTTTTCGGATGAGTCTGAACGTTTGAAGTCTGTGTTTTCACGCCTAACGTACCCGCTACACCTCATCAACTCCACCATTAACGCCTTTATCAACTCGAGAGTTGCTGACCAGCAGACACCGCAGGCCTCGCCAGTAATGGTGGAAAATGTCGTGACCCGAGTGATCATTCCTTTTAAGGATCAAGATTCCGCTGACATTGTTAAGACTCAGTTGAAAGACCTTAACCTCAAGCTCCAAACCACAATCCAACCCGTACATTGGCCAAGACCTCCAAGAATTCGAGCCCAAACCACAGTTAGTTAACCAACAGTGTGTAGTTTACCGCTTTCACTTGATGTAATCTGTGCGATACAGGTAGCTATGTTGGTTATACTAGTGGACATCTGCATGCACGCGTTGTTGGCCATAACAGCTCTTCATCCTCTGGCCGTAAACATTATGATAATGATCACGCGAGCGCAGTCCCTGAAGACCTCCTTAGTTGTTTCAAGGTACTGAAAAAATGCTGGAACAAATTTGATTGTTTAATTAACGAAATGCGGTACATCAAACAATTAAGACCACGCTTGAATGTACAAACAGATTCGATCCGCGCCAAAGTATTTATTTAAATTAACCCCATTAATGTAAATCAAAGATCTTACTCCTTTGAGCTCGCTCTTTGAATTTCTGAACTTTCATGTAAATCTTAATTAATTCCTGAATCGCTATGTCAGTCCAAAATTTCTTTGTATTTCGTGTACGTTTTTGGTGTTTATTCCCTCAATCCATCTTATATTTTTAAATCTAGTTGAGTCAGAAGAGTCTGTAAGTTTTAATAGATACACGGCCCTCAAGCACGTACATTGCTTCAATTACTGATCGTGTTTAAACAAAGGATTTTACTTACTTACTACTGACGGAAAATATGTTAAATTGTAAAATAGTTGTGTTTTAAGCCTTTTCTCCTTTGGTTAGTAACATTTCCAATGTTTTGTTTTGTTTGTTTGTTTGTTTTGTTTTATGGTAATTACGATGTAGGCTTCTTCAACATATGACAATGCTCTTTCTTTCATTTATGGCGACAATAGAGCAAATGACTTCCTATGGTTATTTCGATGTAAGATTTTACGTGCCAAAATTTTTTCTATGGCAATAATATAACAAATGACCTCTTTTTTCCAATGCTGCGTCCATAGACACCTTTTGGCTTGCCAGCTTTATTGATATTGTGGTGGAGGAGCGAAGGGATAAGTGGTGGTATGGGCTTGTTACAGTTGTATTAGGAATTCGAGGTACGTTCTTTGTTGTGTATGTTCTTTCCGTTGCAGTTTTGACACGTGTATGTCATAGGTAGTAAAATTGGTTATCGTTTTCTATATGCACCGAGGAGAAATGTCACCCTGTTTCCCTGTAATAAGGTGTGCTTTGTGTAAAATGTGTAATTGAACACAGAAGACCAGACAATAATGTATATTTCCGCTTTTTATCCATTGAGTTCTTCTACAATCTCACTGGTATCGGATTTTTTAACATCGGTCTATTAAATTGGTTTTGATAATGTAAGTTAGTCTCGTTAAATGTAAGGGTTATTACCAGTTTTCTGAAAGAAGAATGATTTTTACGTGGTGTCAAAAGCAAAAGGCAGATTTTATTTTTTGCAAGAAACTCACTCGATAAAAGACGCAGAAATACAATGAAAAAATTTCGGAATGGCCTATGGGGAGGCGAGATGATCATGTTGCCCCCGGGGGTATTCCCAGAAAAATTGGGTGGGGGTGTGCGGCCCGCTTACTAAAACCCTTACCCATTTCAGACCATAATCTGCGATTTTCCCTACCCTATTTCAGACCTGACCAAAAATCCGATACCCTATTTCAGACCTATTTCATGTACACGGTTGGCGTAAACACAATTAAAAGACAACAAAGAAGAGAAGAGCTTTTGTTGACGGTCTTTTCGCCTAATGATGAAGAAGTATTGTAGCTTCTTCGCAAAAAACATATCAAATTCAAGACTGAAGTGCACAAATCATACCCTAGCCTCCCTCGCAATCGTTTTTAGGGGACTCGTATTTCACCTCCTCCCCACAAACGCCTGCTTACCCGAAGCCTACATTCCTTTCCTGCCGCTTAGCCAATCTGATTTTAAGTACTAATTCTGGAAGGTTGACCTTGACCTCAGGACGCTTTACGCGGGATAGTTCAACATAGCGGAGACAGAGCATGAGCAAGCTTTGATCACCGTGTGCTCTACGTTTAAAATTTCCTGTTTAAATGCGTATCAACTGACTTCAATTTAAGAATTTGTGAGAGGAAATAGCGATAATATTTCCGTCAACATGCCGACTAGTTACGGAAAGACGCTTATTTCAGTATCATGCAAGCTTCGCCTTCAATCTTCGATTTCCTCGCTGCTGGTCATATTGTAGCTGTTGTGTCACTTCTCGTGAATTTGATGAAGGGCCAAGTCAGTTATTTAAGAAGTATTGGCGTATCTTCCGGTTAGTCTGAGTGATTGGAGGAAGGAAACTTTGCCATCGGCAGACCATAGCGCGCAGTGGACCGAGCGAGCTCCTAGGTAATAAGCTGCATAATTTTGCCTTCCGCATCTCGTGAACTGAAGAAAAAACTACTAGTTGGTGCAGTCTATGCCATCGGTGTTTGATAACTTCTGACAGCTTCCCCAGGACGTTTTGGGATCGCTGCGTGGGGTGAATTTCATCTGATTTAATGCAAGACCATGAGTTGTTGTACTACCATGTGTGATAATTTCACGTCGGTTTACTTTATGTTTGATCGACTGATAAATGCATCAGATTTTTTACTTGGTCGCGTCAAAATTCTTATTTGCTTTAGTTCTCTTGTAACACATCGTCTTACAAATCGGCTCCAGCGCTTTGATTTGCAAGAGAAAGAAGCACGCATAAGGATTAATTTTACTTGTCATCGCTGGACAGTTGCTCGATCGTGATTGGCTAGGATGCCCGCAAGTCAAACAATGGGAAAGGAATGTTGGCTTCGGGTAAGCAGGCGTTAGTGGGGAGGAGGTGAAATACGAGTCCCCTAAATACGACTGCGTGGGAGGCTAATCATACCCTATTTCAGACCAAAATGGTCAAAATCGATACCCTGTTTCAGACCAAAACGGTTAAAAAAAACCATACTCTTTGGGGCCGCACATACCTATATAGCCCATATAAGGAGTACTCCCTCCTGACATGTTGCATGCAAGCCCAAATTCATGTGGAGTGGAAATTCTGTTAAAAAAAGGTGTTGACTGTGTCATTCATTCCAAAATTTTGGACCCCCTGGGACGCTATATAATTCTAAAAGCGGAAATTTCGGACAGACTGTATGTATTGATAAATATTTATGCCCAAACAAAGATACAAGTAATATAATAATAATATAATAATAATAATAATAATAATATTTAATACTTATATTGCGCTTTTTCTATAAGAATAATCAAAAGCGCATTACTGTAAGCATAAAAATCACTGACTAAAATTAAAAGTTAAACCTAAAACCTACAATCTTAACTTAATTTAAAATATTAAAAACTTTAAAACTAAGCATTGAATTTAAGAAAAGACCTGAGAAAACAAAAAGTATCGTCAAATTATTTAACACGTTGCTGACGACATTGCATAAAGAAAACCTAGATGAAGAGCAAAATTTCAACAGCCCTCTAAATCCGCTCCTTGATAAGAAAGGGGGTATATTAATACCGAAGAAATCTGTTTATATTTCATCGCGGCGACCCATTCTTAAAGAAGTCATCCAAGAGCTAAACCGATTACTATTCAAATTTTCATGGAAAGGAACTGATAAAGTAACTAAATTGTCCGCAGTAAATGAGTACGAGAATGGAGGATTAAAAGTGATCCAATCTCTTAGGTTAGCCTGGATAAAAAAAATTGGGGGACAAATGACGGTACATGGAAAGGGTATCTACGAAACCTTCTGAATCGGTTTTTTATTTCACTGTAATTACAACGTCAAAGACATTCCTATGACTTCTCAATTTTATTCCGAGTTGCTAAAACAGTGTTGGTCCGACTTTGAGAGGAATTTGACACAGAGAACGGATCGACAAAACTTAGTATGGAATAACACACGTACGCACGTGCGTACCTGAAAAATCGAAAATAAAAAAAGAAATATGAAAGCAAATAAGCAAATTATTTTTTTTTTCAATAAAAAGCACAATTTGCTCAGTTTTATTCATTCAATTCGCTTGTTTCTTTGAAATGTCGATAAAACAACAGAAGGTGTGTTTCCACACCAAACGTCGTTCCCACGGAAAAGAGATGTGACTCATTGGAGGACGAATGGTCCAAACAAGGCGGGAAAAAAGCGATCAGAAAGCAAGAGGGATGGTAAGATTGAACGCGTTATGGTCACCTCGTTTTATAGCCTTGGATCGGCCTGCCTTCGCTCTGCTACGCTTTCCATGGCCACGAAAATCAGGAAGAAGAAACTGAAGCAAAGCTTTAGTGGCATGAAGAGGCTCAAGACGCCCCTTCGGAGCGTTATGTCCTCGCTATCCGTGACACATCTTCATAAACATACCCTATTTCAGACCAAAATGGTCAAAATCGATACCCTGTTTCAGACCAAAACGGTTAAAAAAAACCATACCCTTTGGGGCCGCACATACCTATATAGCCCATATAAGGGAGTACCCCCTCCTGACATGTTGCATGCAAGCCCAAATTCATGTGGAGTGGAAATTCTGTTTTAAAAAAAAGGTGTTGACTGTGTCATTCATTCCAAAATTTTGGACCCCCTGGGACGCTATATAATTCTAAAAGCGGAAATTTCGGACAGACTGTATGTATTGATAAATATTTATGCCCAAACAAAGATACAAGTAATATAATAATAATAATAATAATAATAATATTTAATACTTATATTGCGCTTTTTCTATAAGAATAATCAAAAGCGCATTACTGTAAGCATAAAATCACTGACTAAAATTAAAAGTTAAACCTAAAACCTACAATCTTAACTTAATTTAAAATATTAAAAACTTTAAAACTAAGCATTGAATTTAAGAAAAGACCTGAGAAAACAAAAAGTATCGTCAAATTATTTAACACGTTGCTGACGACATTGCATAAAGAAAACCTAGATGAAGAGCAAAATTTCAACAGCCCTCTAAATCCGCTCCTTGATAAGAAAGGAGGTATATTAATACCGAAGAAATCTGTTTATATTTCATCGCGGCGAACCATTCTTAAAGAAGTCATCCAAGAGCTAAACCGATTACTATTCAAATTTTCATGGAAAGGAACTGATAAAGTAACTAAATTGTCCGCAGTAAATGAGTACGAGAATGGAGGATTAAAAGTGATCCAATCTCTTAGGTTAGCCTGGATAAAAAAAATTGGGGGACAAATGACGGTACATGGAAAGGGTATCTACGAAACCTTCTGAATCGGTTTGGAGGTCTTTTTTTTTTATTTCACTGTAATTACAACGTCAAAGACATTCCTATGACTTCTCAATTTTATTCCGAGTTGCTAAAACAGTGTTGGTCCGACTTTTGACAGGAATTTGACACAGAGAACGGATCGACAAAACTTAGTATGGAATAACACACGTACGCACGTGCGTACCTGAAAAAATCGAAAATAAAAAAAGAAATATGAAAGCAAATAAGCAAATTATTTTTTTTTCAATAAAAAGCACAATTTGCTCAGTTTTATTCATTCAATTCGCTTGTTTCTTTGAAATGTCGATAAAACAACAGAAGGTGTGTTTCCACACCAAACGTCGGTTCCCACGGAAAAGAGATGTGACTCATTGGAGGACCGAATGGTCCAAACAAGGCGGGAAAAAGCGATCAGAAAGCAAGAGGGATGGTAAAGATTGAACGCGTTATGGTCACCTCGTTTTATAGCCTTGGATCGGCCTGCCTTCGCTCTGCTACGCTTTCCATGGCCACGAAAATCAGGAAGAAGAAACTGAAGCAAAGCTTTAGTGGCATGAAGAGGCTCAAGACGCCCCTTCGGAGCGTTATGTCCTCGCTATCCGTGACACATCTTCATAAACATAAGGAAATCGACTTAAATGAGGTTATTTCTGGGTTTCGTTTGAAAGACTGCAGAAGATTTAGCTCTGTGCCTGTAACGGAAAACCAATTACAACTTCTATGAAGGCTATGAGTAGTTATATTTTACACAGGCTTAGGATTTTGGTTTATTGTTCTTGGAGATACAGACATGTACACATTGATTGCTTTTTGTAGGTTTCTAAGAAAAGCCCGGGGCAAACTAGGGCTCGGTGAAACCCTCTAATATTAAGGCGTTAACGTCTTAATACTTACAGTTACCACAAAAACCTGGTTAAAATATTAAAAAGCATGCCACCGCAGCAGCAAATTGAACGTTTTTTGGATCTGCATCTGATGCATCAGCGCTAAGATAAAATTTGGTGAGCTTCTTGCTAGAGTTCAGTAGTTGCTTGTTTCTTCAGTTTTTTCACCTGTGTAGCAGACAGTTGCAAAGAAATGTCAGCCTGGACTCAATTCCTTATAATTATGTCAAATCAACTGAATTCAACATAGGTGTATAGATAGAAATTCGAATGCCGGCTTATCGATAAATGGGAGCATGCCCCCGGACTCCCCAGAAACTTCCGCCTTCAGCGGTCGTATATTCGAAATACCTTTGTAAAAGATCCGCCGCAGAAAACTATGCCTCAGGATTTCGGTCCATTATTCATGGAGATGTAGACATGATTGTTTGGGTTGATTTCTAAGAGCAAACCTATTTTTTTTTCTCTTTTGTTATATATATATATATATATATATATATATATATATATATATATATATATATAAATACTTGTTTCTTGGGTAGAATGTATTTCGTAGAGCGCTCAACTCATTTGATTGAGGAGCATTGACTATACCTTCACAGGAGTTCAGGCTTCAGGAGTAATCATCGTTTTATTGCGACAGTGCTGTTTCGTATGGTTTAAAATTATATGACCACACTCATCAGGCAACTTTAACGATTTCTTTAAAGTTGCCTGATGAGTGTGGTCATATAATTTTGAACCATACGAAACAGCACTGTCGCAATAAAACGATGATTACTCCTGAAGCCTGAACTCCTGTGAAGGTATAGTCAATGCTCCTCAATCAAATGAGTTGAGCGCTCTACGAAATACATTCTACCCAAGAAACAAGTATTTATATATATATATATATATATATATATATATATATATATATATATATATATATATATAGCTGGAGTTTTCAAAACAGGGCTCCTGGAGTCCATACTAACTCCTATTACATGTCTCTCACTCTTTTTCTTTTTTATCTTTTTTGGACGGGGCGGGGGGCATGCTAGCTACATTAATAATTAGAAAAAGAGAAAGAAACTGTCCCTGACTTAAACTTTGCATTAAGTTCTTATCCCCACTTCCCCCCCCCCCCACCACCCCCATCCCCTCCAGTTTTATTTGTCAGTTAGATTCCACTCTCTCTCAAAGAAAGAAACGTGCATTTGAAGTCTTCGCGCGGTCAGTTAGCTCGCAATGGCGTCGTTAGAGTTTGATTTTCCGTTGGCCTCCTAGAGCAGAGTATTCCTTAGGACATCATTAAGTCCAGTGAGGGAGAAAGTCTTGCGAGGTGCAGAGTCTGCCTCGTCTAATATCCTGCTGTGCAGTTATTTGCTAAACGAGTACTTTGTTTACCCGGGCGGTACTGCTGGAAAAATGCAGGGATATTGAGAGCTCTGCTTTGAGAGGTAACAAGTCTTTAGCCTCAGAAAGTAGGTGTCGGTGATCATTTCAAGGCTCAGGGAGAGAAACTGGTGTAGAATTTGGAGCATGCTAAAGACTTAGTAAAAATGCTGTGGCTAGATGGTCGTCAACAGCTCCTTGCTAACACGGACAGTAAACATCCGGGACCTACCTCATGAAATTATCGAGAAAGACACAAGGCATGGCTGGGAATTTGTCTGCAAAAAGCGTAAGTTTGAACATTTTTTTGACTAGTTTCCGCCCTCGCAACTTTATCGAGTGATTTGATAGTCTGAAAGTGTCATAATGACTGGTTTCCGGTGTCAGAAGTGATCACAAAATCGAGCGATAATTTACACAAATAAAATTCGACAGTAATTAGCTGTGATTCTTCGTAGCAATCACGAACGCTCGGTTGAAAACGCTGCTAGACTTCGCCTAAATCTATGCCGCTAATTCCAAAGCTAACTTTGCCGTCAGAAAGAGGGTATTCTAGAGAGATTTGGCCGAATAACGCACCAAAATTCTCATGTCAGAGGTCACGTCAATTTCATGTCTAATTGCAAGACAAATAACATGTATTATTTGTCTTCCCTTTGACAGAGACTGTAGGTTCATAACGGGCCTAAATGCAAGTCTCCCTTTTGATAAACCGAGGTATTGATAAAGAAAGTTCTAAAACCCCTCAAATTTTCATGAGCCTGGTTTTGAAAAGTTCGGCTAGATATATATATATATATATATATATATATATATATATATATATATATATATATATATATATATATATATATATATATATATATATATATATATATAACAATGTGTTTCTACCCAGTCTCGTTTCATATGGACTTTAATACAGGTCTGTTTCGTAGACCAACAAAGAGTTAGTCCACTCATCAGTTAAATTCCATATACACTGTAGCATCGCTAAGGTTTATATACATCAGCAGTATGGTCGTTACAAAATTCAAACTTAAATAACAATGGTAATATACATTTGTAATCTTATGATTGGTCCTTGAGGATGCGATTGAATTTAAGGAGAAACTTTCGCTTGTGCCTGCAATTTGATACGAGTTCGTTACGTTTGTTGAGCGTTCCCATGTCCGGTTTATATAAAATATAGAATTTCTCGGTGTTACACAGGTTACATCGTTTGATAAGATTGCTATAAGATTTGGCCTTGGCTAGAATTTTCCAGGAGATTGCGAAGTCTTTCTTTTGGTCTTTTAGCTGCCATAGGTGTTTGCTTAGTTCTGTGTCATTTTTTCTACTTTCGTGTTTGAATGACATCTGATGGTTTGGCCATCTCGTCTTGAACTCCGTGGCGGTGAGGCCGACGTATGTCTCAGTGCTTTCAGCAGTGGTGATAGTGGCTTGGTACACTACTTCCTTAACTAGACATTGTCCTTTTAAAGAGCATTTGTTTGGCTCTCTGCAGTTACAGGGTTTGGGGGGTGCTTTTTCTTCAGGTGGCGTGTTCTGTCTTAGAATGGTTCTGTGGTGTCCATCGATGACCTGTTTTATGTTTGGTGAACAACTGTAACTTAGCTTAAGATTATTTTTGTTAAAAAGTTGAAAGTTAAAAAGAAAGACTTCGAAGAAATTAAAAAGAAAGACTTCGCAAAAAAGGAATTGCCAAATTTCGATTTGGGGATTAACTATTTCTTCCCCCGTGAGCCCGAGGAAACAAAGCAAAAGAAAAACCATAGCGCTTTCCCTGCCTCGATGATCGTGAGCTACACGACCTAAAGCGAAGCTAAGAGGACAAAATATGGAACAAAATAGGCAGTAAACGTTTTTCAAGGTAATTTTTGCATTAAGCACTACAATAAAATTCTCTATAAGATATTCTTTATTTTAAAAAAATGTACACGAAAACGTACACCAAACTAAGCTTATACCGTCGATTGCATCTACCCGTGAACGCACGCGCCCAAAACATGTTTTCACGTGATGCCAAAAGTCTGCGTTTCAGGTGTCAAACTTCAAAGTTTTCCCACCCAAATGCGAAGTTCCTTCGATGTCTCGTGGTTCAATCCACTGTCAACGCAGTCAAGAAATCAGAGGAAAGTCAGCGAAAATCCCTTCAATGATATGTATGGAGAGCCGAAAAAGCACTTGAACTGAGTGGGATACCTTTTTGAAAATTTCTTCCTTTCTTGTTGACTGAAAACATATCCCTGCAAGTAGTGAAACACTAGCTGAAACTTCACATTTGGGCGGGAAAACATTAAAGTTTGACACCTGAAACGCAGACGCTTGACGTCAAGTGAAAACATGTTTTGGGCGCGTGCGTTCACGGGTAGATGCAATCGACGGTAAGCTACAGACTACCCTGCGAGCAGAGGCCCTTCGATCTTCCTAGATAAGTCGGGAAGAGGAAGGAACCTCTGCCAGCCGCCTCGACTTTCTCTGATGTGCCGTTCATCCACCGAAGTGGATGAGTCAGTCCGGTTAGAAACCAGTCAGACCGGTTTTGGCCCACAACGCATGCGCTTTGCTAGAAATTACTGACTAAATAGGTACCCGCGGTTCATTGTTTACACTCGTCTACTGACAAAATGATATTCGTTTCTCTGTCGAAATCCCTAAAATCTCAACTCGTC
>JAEMWC010001589.1:27500-67500 GCA_016490735.1 Pachyseris speciosa
TTCGGCGTCGATTAAAGAGTGCCCTCGGATTTTCGTAACTAAAACGTGGCCTAAAAGATTCGAAATTGGGAAATCAGAGCCCCTGAGGTTTTCGGAAAGGTCGTAATTGATATTTTTGTCAGTCAAAAACGTCAGCTAGCATTTTCGGAAAGAAAATAGTTCCCTAGAAAGTTCGTGGAAAGTTCATTTCAGCTTGCATTTTCTCATAAGGAAGATTTTGTTCCCTAACATTTTCGGGCAATTAAAATTTCAGCTAGGGAATCCGAACAGATGAACGTCTTCTAGCTTATGAAAATATTGCTTTAAACAGACTTCAAACGCCATAAGGCGCTTAAAAATGCCTTTCTACGGCTTTTGGTTAATTTGGCTCGTTGGGTGCCCCTGAATATACAGTTCTGCTCGTCTTTGTCATTTATTCTAACAAAGGATCTTTCATATTTCATTTGTAAACGTTTATTCATTATCAAAATACGTGGGAAATACTAGGATACTATTTGCCACCCGAGTATCTCGTTATCCCTTTGTCCTAGAATATTCGACCGCTAAAAGGCCTTTTGAACGACCAAGAAGTCATTCCCGGATGTTTTCCTTTCAATGATCAGTTCAGAAAGGTTCAGAGGCCTCCATGAATAAACTATCATTATTTATTTATCTTTGTGATAAAAAGAACAGAGTTAATTTTTTTCTTAGAACTCTTCACAAAAGGTATGCTAAAAGACTGAAAGTGAACAACAATTCTGACAAATACGATATTACACCTCGGTTCAACTGTAAACAATTTCGTTCTATCAATCATGTTCCTCTGGCTCATTTTACCACTGGCGCCATCCAGGTGATTGCTAACTGACCAGCTATCAGTTCTCAAATGCCATCTATCAACACTGGCTTTTTGAAGCGCATTCCGAACCTGCCTTAATACAGCACTTTAGGGATATCAATGTGTTGAGACATTTCTCTAAAGTTTAAACCTGACTAAAATGAAATTTACAGGGATGGTCATTTTGAGCCTGAAGTTTCACTTTGTTTCATTTCTTCTCAATGTCAGTTGCTAAAACATATATTTCAATTACTTCCTCTGAACGACCCTGTCAACAAGCAATAATTAACTGTCTTTTTTTTACAGTTTATGATTGAGGAAAGACAGGTGGTTTTTTAAATAAGCAACATGAATTTCATGGAATGAAAGACGCAAAACACGTTATAACCAGTCGTCGCCAAGACAAATTTCAAATGATCATTGTTTTCAACAGATCCTCATATAACATTTTTCTAAAATCCTTTATCGCATCGAAGATATAGCCCTGCTAATTGAAATTTGTTGCAGTTTACTAATGAAAAAAATAATATTAACACTGGAAATGTGCCCGGCGGAAGGCATATGGAGTCTTCGGTACGTTTTTATTGTCTCCATAGTTTACGCCACACTTGAAAAAATTGCAGTTTTCTCAATATGGGAATTCCATTTATATGTTTAGGAAACTGTGTAATATTCAAATTCCAGCGACAGTTTATTTATAGGCCACGTTAGTTGCACACTGCACTCAAGAGTATAGTAACAGCTTTAAGTAAATATCGCACAGCACGAGAAAAGTAAACTTAGCTCCTAGAAACAAGGAAAGGTAATGGAGATGAAAGCAATTATAGTGATTTCGTGACCGATTAAACCAAATTTTTTTGTTTATTACAAGATGTGGTACAACAATAGGGTGACATAAAGCAATGCAAAGCTGAATTGGTGAAAGATAAGAGGACTAAGCAGCCGAAAAATCGACAAAAAATGGGTGTTTCATATCGTATTTCTCAGAGGAATTCAATTTATACGACTATTTTTGTCCGCCCAGAACTTAATTTTTTTGGCGGCCCTCCTGCCTACAGAGTTAACCACTCTAAACAACCAGGGCCAATCTGCGCAAGCTTAAAGGAGATTCACAACAAACAGGGCAACACCAGAAAAGCAGCTTTGAAAGCTACACGAGGTAACTAGAAATGCTAGACGAATCGTCGATGAAATAGATATTCGGACAATTTTTAACAAGAATGGAAAAGATAAGCAGGTTCCCGGGGCAGGTTCACTAGCATTCCGGTACAGTTAATTTAAAACATTCGTCAGCAAACATGACTAAAATGATACCAGCTGCAGCTATAAAAACTTGCCAGCAGACGGACGAAAGCAGTTCAGATTTTTAATGAAAAAACTCTGACTGACTTACTGCTCATTGAAGAAAGCTTATAAACGAGCCAAAAATAGCGTTAAGTTGTCTAAGTTGTCAGGTAAGCTGATTTGTTTAGTACACACAACAGATTAAGCGTTTTGCAAGTTGCGCTGCTCTTTCACAAGCTATAAATGTAGTTCGCAGCGCGTTTGCCTTTGTATTCAAGTGGCTGTACTCATGTAAATAGAAGCACAATTATTTACTTGGAGCAAACAGTTTGTTATCACAGTCAGGCATTAACCATTGAGAGAGAAATCCCAAGAGTAGTCGAAAGTTGATGAAATACAGTGTGTAGCAATGAACCTTTTGTTTTTAATCTAATAAACTAGATCTGCCAAATAGCATGAACATGAAACAATGTGAGAAGGTATTAACATAGTTTATCTGTAAATGTGTTATGTACAATGTTTCTTACATCCACAAATCCTTGGGTCGCTTTCTCAGCTTGCACCATTTTTTTGTGACAAAAGATAAGTGAATTTGTAAGTGCTCTGCTATTGTGCCTTTAAAAAGATCATCTAATTAGAACTCGAATAATTAATTTACCCTTGGGGTACAAGAAGCCCATTCAACCGGAAACGCATGTGTACTTGACATCTTTGTATTTCTGACATGATTGATAGAGGCGTGGCCAATTGTCACTTGAAACCATTGAAATTTCACACAAAATTTAACCAAAGCCAACATACCGAGACCAGCAAACACTAAGCCAATCAAAATTCTCTTACAAATGAATTCGTGTCGTTGTTTTCTCACTGCTTACTCGGTATTACTCACAAGTATACGATCGGAACCTTTCTAGCAGAATTTCTACGCTATCAGTCTCATAACCTCTGGGGAACTGTCACTTCGCCATCGACTGAAGGATTTTGCCATTTGGCTCTACGTCAGTATTGTGCCATCAGATTGACAACAATCAAATGAATTGTCTGCGCAGCCCTAAAACAAACCAGGCAACTTGAGACGACATCAACTCACCGACAAAATTACTTCTTTCCGTAGTTATCGCTTGATCGATCGCCGAATTTCAGCGGTGAACAGAATGGTACTACGCAAAGCGAGGCCTCGGTTGATGTGAGCATGAAGACAAAGCGGTATTGGTGGATATTGTTGGTTAACCTTATTATTAATACGCAGTCTGTTCAGCCTGGTAAGTGGATATCTTCATTCTTGTTGTTTTGCAACAATCAAATGCTAGAGACCGCACGTTTCTTACTTTTCCACTCCTTGTTTAACCCTCTAAACTGTTAAGCAAAGATTGGTCTTTGTTTGAATTACCACAAAACGAAGTAGGTTTCCGCTTGTAATGAAGGATTTCAAAATCGTGTACGAGGTTTCGTCACGCTTCAAAAATCAATTTTCAGTAATATGTCAAGATCAATGGCTCCATTCATTCAAATCATGCAAGCAAAATTTGTTACTGGCGAGCAAAACTCAAAGGAATCTAATCGATTGGTTGGACACATAGCACCAAATGTTTGCTCAGCTCTTAACACTGTTGAAGTAGAAAGTAAATAAGAAGTTGGAGTCACTGTAAGCTGCTGTTTATTATTTCTTTTGTGTGCTCGCCATTGTTTTTGTGATATTTTGGTCTATCCAGCTGTTATTACACGCTTACGTTTATCATTCATTCGTAAAGAAAAGCACACTTTCGTATTGTCCGCGTTTGCAAGCGTACATTTACTTTATTTCATAGGACCGACAGGAAAACTGAAAGAAACCTATGTCCGGAATCGATCATTTCGTGTTCGTGATCGCCCATGCCACCTTGTTTTCATCGCTGAGGTGCCAATATCCTAAATCAAAAACTGATATCGAACATTCTGTAATCATATTTTAAAACAAATATTCAACAAATGCTACCTTTGACCAACATATAAGACGTGTTGAAGCTTTTAGCTGTCTTTTCGTGATCTCAAAAGAGATGCAATTTACTGGATCACATTTGGCGTCAACGATGTGTTAACTTTAGGCCACCGCTACATTGTGTAGTGATGTTTACAAGGTAGATGAACAAACCTCTCAAAGCATAATTTTTTGTTCTTCTCATATGTCGGGTGGGAGCTTTTGTCACTTGCTCTGAAATAGCATTGCGAGTAGTCAAGAATAGAAAACTTGGCAAGTTTGATATTACACAGGTTTAAAAGGTCCTTAAGTTGCTGATAAACTGTAAGCTTCATTTTTTTTAACATTTTGACCATTCCTTCTGCCTACAACATCACTGAAAAAGGCAACATGAAAAGGAAAATCAGAACCTGCTAGCCCTCTTTAGTAAATTGCTTCTTCAGTCTTGTTTTACGGTTACTAAGGGTTTTATTAGTTGGTATTCGTATTCAAGGAATGCGACCAGTCAACAAGTTGCTAATTGCAGAGTGGAAAACGCTTGTTAAATCGCTAACGAACGAACGATGGAAATACTTTTGTTTGCTTACTCTCTTCACTTTAAGAAATATAATTGTGCTAAAGCGCAGTGTAAATAGGCGAAAGAAGAGATTTGATGAGGTGAATGAATGTACGACAGAAAGTGAAACGAAACAATTCTCCTTGTTCTACATGACAATAACTTATGGCTCGCTTCAACATGATGCAAATATATTTATAGCAACCTTCATCTGATGCACTACTTTTCCCCGTTTCAAATTATAGACAATGCAGGCAATACGAGACAGTTCTGTCGCCGGAGCTTGAGTGTCACAAGTGTGGGTGACCCGGCAATATTTTGAATCATGAATCTTCTTTCAATTCGCTTTTCGACTTGATGCCCTGCTAGTTGCTCAGTCAAGATCTAAGTGAATTTGACTGACTGACTGACTGAACGAACGAATGAACGAACGAACGAACGAACGAAATGTAGCCAACGGACATAACTTGTGTAAAAGTGGCTTAAAATGTGTGTTCTCTGTGAAGTAAATGATGAGAATTTCCGGTGTAATCAACACAGCTAAGTGAGACTGGAGAATATTATAAAATAAATGAGCAAATATTTCACGGCTCTTACATAGAGATGGAATCGCTTTCAAAGTAGCAGTGTTTCTAGAAGATATTGCGTTGAATCCGAAAAAGCGCTTATAACAAACAGTTAGCACGAAAAGTACAGATGCGAAGTTTCTTAACGAAGTGGTTACACATCTTTCTTTTTGTTAAAATAGTCTATTCACCTACGAGTCTGACTGTGCTAACATTGTAGCAACCACTGACAAGTAATACTTTGCTTTATTGTTTGCCGGTTTGTTTGATCCCTAAGGCTCACACTCAACGAAAGTAACAGGGCCGAATTTTCCTTTACAGAACAATACCCACCTCGCTTTGAAGGAACTCCTAAACTTTACTATAATGCCGAGGTAGGAAACGTTATTCGATTACGATGTACAGTGAAAGGCAATCCACCACCAACAATATCATGGAGCAAAGACGGCGAGCCTTTACAGCTGTCACCTAGAGTGAGGAATCTCAACAACAACCGCACCATCAAGATCAAGAGAGCCAGAATAGATGACCGAGGAAACTACACCTGTATCGCAGCAAATGCGTTCGGCAAAATAAACGCAACTCTACAACTAAATGTTCGTCAAGGTAGGCGACAAAGTCACTCAAAACTCCAATAAAGGCAAAGTAAATTCAGCAAGAAAAAAAAAAACAAGAAAACGAAGCCCTTGATTGACAGTTTGACAGTTTGACAGTTTGCCAGTTTGCCACTCAGCTTTCGACACACATCTCAACTGAAAGAAAACCTTTTTGCCCCGAGTCGGAATCGAACCGACGTTCTTTCAGTGGAGATGTGTGTCGAAAGCTGAGTGGCAAACTATGTTTCCATGGTTCAGTAAGTTTTTTGTTCTACGGCTTTCATGGCTTCGAAGGTGTTTACATATATATTGTTTCAGAAAAGAAACTTAAAAAGCAAAGACACTTCACAGAATAACCTTGTTCTAAATTCAAAACCTCGCTAATTTAATCCAATCTACTGTTCACACAGCTTAAAATTTTAGATAAGACTACCGCTATCTCGCAACTTTTGCTACCGCAAACAGGAGCTCATTGCTCCTGAATACTGCTATCTTGGAGGCCCATTGTCTTGTGGATAGCGGAACTCTACTAAATTTATTCGGGCTACGCTTGAAACAAAAGTCAACTGAAGATCTTCCACTCTTCTGACGGGACGATCGATCAAGTGACTAATTTTAAGTTTAAAAGTGCTTCTATTGCCTGCGTTCTGGTCGTTTCCTTTACAAAAGTGCAGGAAGCGCATGGAGGGATAAAGCACGACAGTTCCAAAAAAAGTCAGTTTTGGCGCTCATTTTCTCACGTGCCCTCAGCGCTCTCGACAATATAATGAACCTTACTTACACTGTGTAATCTGCAACAGGGATGCTGCCTCTTCCTCCAACCACTCAAGTGCCTACCACTCGGCTGCAAGGTACAGGTAAGAAGACTCTAAGCTTCCATTTAATAAGTCACGACATTTGTCAATATTGGCCACTTTCTTACTACTGCCCTCATGTTCACTACTGCACTTGGTTGAAAATCAATTTTTCCATAGGTGATGTATTCCTCAAATTTGATTTTTTTGTCATTCCACATTCTTCCGCTGATTCCAAGTAAATGACTAAAGTTAATGTTTCCATCCACTTGGCTTGCATTAACGACTATGCTATCGTTGATTCTATTTGCAGACGCGAGAACTTCCACTAAGGCATCCGGTAAGAATGAGTATCTTACACAACGTCTGCCTCAAACTTATCTATTGCAGGTCTACCTTCTTCAGTTATGTTGACTATGACATTCTTCACGTTTTAGATGCACCGCCAACCTTCTCTGATCCAGGAATGTTGAAAAGAGCATTTAGAGCATGGCCAGCATCACATACCTTCAGGTTTAAGTGTGAAGCAAATGGAGCACCACCTCTTAAATACACCTGGCTCAAAGACGGAAAGAAAATGCCTTCAAGACGAATGGACCCGTA
Organism: Pachyseris speciosa; assembly: GCA_016490735.1. Classification (NCBI taxonomy): domain Eukaryota; kingdom Metazoa; phylum Cnidaria; class Anthozoa; order Scleractinia; family Pachyseridae; genus Pachyseris; species Pachyseris speciosa. Next base: position 34,674 of record JAEMWC010001589.1, read on the forward strand.
CCTTAACAGCTCGCTTTGGTATCTACGACTGAAAGATTTAGTGCCTGACGATTCTGGGAACTACACTTGTATAGTGTCCAATCCGTATGGCAGTATAACTCACACTTACACGCTTAAGGTTGTTGGTAAGTAACTAGATTGTCTTTTTAATTACTAGTAATCATTTATCTTGAATGTTTAACACACACACAAACAGGAAGTAATAACAACATCAAAATACGGAAGAAGGGAAACCAGAGGCAATGTGACCAAATGGTTGGTCATGCTTGTGAGCCAATCTGGTCTGGCTCCTTCCAGTTCGTAATTTCAAGCATGTTAGCTGTAAGTAAGCCGTTACTTTATAGTACCAGAGAAAAGTATTCAGCAACGACCTAAGTACTTAGATATTAATTATTGTGTACAATGCTTATTTTGCTAACTCCCGTTGTCTTAAACAGCTAGACCACGAACCAAACCCATCTTACAACAAACCCTTCCGAAAAACACGTCTGTAGAGGTAGGGGATAATGCAACAATGAAATGCATCGTGCTGGTCAGTGGAACGCTTCCAGACTTCAGATGGTTGAAATGGGACAAATCCATCACATCTCCGCCAAAGAGTGACGACAAATTTGAAAAGGGATCATTCCAACTGATTGATCCTACCTATTATACGACTATCCAAGTTGGCCAGAATTATGGTGTCGAGTTGAGGATCACCAATGTTACAGAGGATGATTTCGGACTTTACACTTGCTTTGCAAGCAACCATATTGGCAAAGATCACAGCAGCGCGTTTCTCAACAGATACGTCAAGCCCACACCTCCGACCAAAGGAGGTAAGCACATAGTCTCCTTGGACGCCTATGCGTTTTCGTTAGTCACAAATATTGTCACCCGCTTTACGTATCTCATCACCACTGTCTTTTCTTCATCGTACGGCATACACACGGCCTACTTGCGTAAGTGGATTTATCTCAATGGAAACTTCAAACCAGGGCTTAGATTAGGAAAAGCCAAACTACCTTAGTATATTTTTTTTCCTTTGCGGCAGCCACGTCAACTGGTGACACATATGGAAGTTCGAGATAACAGCTGTGTCGAGTTATCTTTTGCTTTCCAGCTAGTGTATATTCATAACTTTATAGATATCGATCAGTTGACCCCAGCTGTGGACAATGTGACAAAGAGAATGCTCGCTAGGTTTGAAATACACAGTTTTTGTACTTTTCCCTATCCTTGTTGGCAGACATGCCTGCTGCACTTGCAGAATTTTTGTTTTCGGGTACACACACATCCTCTTAATGCCTTATGAGGCACATAAGGCCTTTACGAGGTCCTTCCAGTTTGCTCTTTCCTTTGCCAGTCCTTCTGCATTTTTTAGAGCATGCCTATTCATTATGCCTATTCTTCATCTAGTTCTTCACGTTGGAGGAAATTACTTCCTTGGAGTTATTACATCGGTTTAGTCTCGGTTCCAGAACAGACCAACCCTAACACCTAGTACATACACGTTTTCCGAATTTACCTGCAAAAAGTCAGTGTTTTGTAAAGTACCTGTTTTTCAATACCGCGCATAAATTCTAAAGCTGGATAATGCTTGCTTGTTTATAATACTGCAGTAAGCACGTAGCATATTTCGAACAACAGGTTAGGTTCGCACGTGCAATGCGGGAGAAAAGAAAGAAAAGAGGATTTCTCTTGAAAGCAGATAAATCCAAGGCATTCCTATCTGTACTGTACCTACTAAGCTAAACACACAGTCAAGGGAACACTGACCACAATGCACTTGCTCCCAAACCTTTCAGACCTATAGGTCCTATAGGCGTTTAAAGTGTTGATCATTGCATTGCTCTTCCCCCAGGAGAAAACCGAGTACATGGAAGCACTATCAACTTGCAGAACTGGACCACAACAGTTGCTAACAAACAATCATTTTACAGTGCCAATAAAAAGACAACCCAAGTTGGTTTAGTTGTTGTCATCATGATAATGGTAGCAGTAGTTATTTTCACTACAGTCATTGCAGCTGTAGTGTTTGTGTTTTATCGGAAAAGACTAAAGGAGAAATTTCCTCAGGATGCAAATGTTCAAAAAGAAAGTCTGAGACTACAGGAAATGGACAATATCATTGCAGCAACATCAACCCTTATACCATCAGAACCTAACACCCCAAATCAAACTGATGGAACCGTTAGAACGTTTACCTATCCAACTCCAAGGAGAAGATTAAGTTCTTCAGGATCAATAAATTCTACTACACCTTTGTTAAAGTACAGAAATGGAAGCTATAGGTCACGCTTTTCCTCGGGTGTCTCCTCGAGAATTGACTCAAACATCGCTGAAGGTAACCATAGAGAACCAATACTTATTTGTCGATACCATATATAGTTTTCACTCTCCCAGAATCCACTTTCACCACCCATATCACTTCGGCTATCAGTGAATTTGTGATATGATGCTCACCTTACAATGAAGTTGTCATACGTTTTGCTTTAATAAAATTGCACAATATATTGGGCAGCACCACATAAAAATTACTCCTAAGCACCGAGAACGAATTGTCGCGTCTTTTTTTTAAAGAGGAAAAAACTACAATTTATTTTAGCCATTTTTCAAACACAGATGAAGCTAACTTCAAACACTGCCATTTATCAAGTTGCTGTCTATTTCCATCCTTGCTGACAAAACTAGACCATCATTTTAACGTTTCAAGCTATATTACTGTTTTTGCTATTTTAAGTGGCAATAAAAAAGGGCGACTTTGCCGCTTGATTTCTTTTTTGCTATCGAACGCAGATTTCTATGAACTGCCTTGTGACGAGGAGTGGGAAATTGACAGATCTCAGTTAACCATAAAAGAGCAACTTGGTGAGGGAGCGTTTGGTTTGGTCATGCGAGGGGATGCTGTAGGACTGCCTGACATGCCTGGAACATGCGCAGTGGCTGTAAAAATGCTTAAGGGTAAGGTTGTACAGATTAGGGAGTTTAAGCAAAGCCGTTTTTGAGCAACGTACGTTAACCGGAAGTGGGCATTTCTAATATTTGGGCAGTGGTTGTGCACAAATTTTCTGATAAATCATCTCTATTAGAGTAAGGACACTTAGTAATACAAATCTGGTAGCACCAAGACGAGTAAGAAGAGAAACGCCTCACTTCCGATTGACGTACCTCGCTAAAAATCGGCTTTGCTTAAACTCCCTATTATTCCTTGACAACTACCGTCAAATTTAAAGCCTAGTGTTAACCGTAACACTTGAAAACTACATGCAATCTTTATTTCAAATATAAATATTGTAATGTGTCAACATGTTGCTATGATAAACTACGTCACTTGTATCTACAACCTTTATAAGTTTGCTGCAAGCACATAATCGGAGTTAACAGATATATTTAACGTATGAAAATCGCTATTTCTTCCAGCTGATGCAACAGAGAATGAATTAGCAGACCTTTTGTCCGAAATGGACACCATGAAGGAGATCGGAAAACACAAGAACATCATCAATTTGATTGGCGCATGCACACAGAATGGTAAGGGAGATATTAGCAAACATAAAAGTGAAGCGTTGTCAAAAAACGCGTCTGGACAGTTGACCAAGCCAACAAGTCTTAGCGGCCTTGGTTAACTCGTTTCGTCCCAGTGACTCACTGAAAATACCACTTGCTTGTCTCGGGCACTTACGAGCTCAACGTAAGATGACCAGTCCACTCGTTATATCCTTTTGACACAATTTTACAGTTTAGAATTGTGTGAAAAATTTTGAGTAAGCTGTTGAACACCTTCGAACGATTTTATTGAGAGAGCGCACGCATATATTCCAAAATCGGTCATTCGTAGGTAGTTTTCGTGTGTTTTTGTCTGAACTCATGGATGTGCCCATGACGAAGACGTTTTATTGTCACTACCTCCCAGAACTGGACCTATAGCCGGGTCTCTGGCTCTGTACTCTTCGGTACCCTTCGCAGTTGTATGTAGTACTACTGTATAAAGTCAGTACTAGAGGATAAACAAATTCTTAAAACACCCACATATCTCGTTTACCAGGTCCTTTATTCGTGGTTGTTGAATTCGCACCTTATGGCAATCTGAGGCAGTTTTTGAGAGACAGGAGACCTTCTGAGTATCAACAGAGCAGACCAAGTTCTTCTGGCCCTTGCCTCACTATAAGGGACTTTGTGTCTTTCGCGTTTCAAATAGCAAGAGGAATGGAGTACCTGGGAGCAAGAAAGGTATCTTAGCTTTGTAGCAGAACAAATGCCGTTGGACACGAGGTTTCTAAACTTCCTGACATTCCAGAAAATGGCTATCTTCTAACGGTTACATGCGGGTGTTGAAACAAAAGGTTTGACGAAAAACAATTGAACTACACGTGTTGAAATTTTGCTTTGACTTCTTTACCGTTTTACCCCCAAACAACGAAATTACAATATTCAAATGAGCATATAACAAGGAATGCGGCGCACGTGTTTATGCAGAAGTGTTGCAAATTTTAGTTGAATCAGCGCAACATGTTAGGATGTTTTTAGAGAGAGTAGAAATGTCACATGTCGTTTTCTGAATAGTTTGTCCAAAATCAATATTTACGTAACATGGTGTACAGAAATCGCGTAACAATGTTGGACAAGCTGGGCCGAGGCTTTCAAGCCTTCAAAGGTTACCTTAAAGCAAAACTGGAAAACTGAACAGGGCTTTGAGAGAAAATGTAGCGACCCTGTAGAAAAGACTGCGATTTAAGTTATCTTTTTCCGTTACTGCACCGTCTACACGTTTCACGACGGAGGTGATAAGGAGCGAGGAAAAGCGAGGGGTTCCCAGTCGACGATTTGAAACTGATACTTCAATTAGCCCAGTAAATTGTTCGACAATTGCATTCTAGCAGAACAAAGAAACGAAAATTTATCTTAGCTTTGTAGCAGAAAAATGCCGTTCGTTGGACAAGAGGTTTCTAAACTACCTGACATTCCAGAAAATGGCCATCTTCTAACGGTTACATGCGGGTGTTAAAACAAAAGGTTTGACGAAAAACAATTGAACTACACGTGTTGAAATTTTGCTTTGATTTCTTTACCGTTTTACCCCAAAACAACAGCTCGAAATTACAATATTCAAATGAGCATACAACAAGGAATGCGGCGCACGTGTTTATGCAGAAGTGTTGCAAATTTTAGTTGAATCAGCGCAACATGTTAGGATGTTTTTAGAGAGAGTAGAAAGGTTGCATGTCGTTTTCTGAATAGTTTGTCCAAAATCAATATTTACGTAACATGGTGTACAGAAACCCCCTGCAAATTCGCGTAACAATGTTGGACAAGCTGGGCCGAGGCTTTCAAGCCTTCAAAGGTTACCTTAAAAGCAAAACTGGAAAACTGAACAGGGCTTTGGGAGAAAATGTAGCGACCCTGTAGAAAAGACTGCGCTTTAAGTTATCTTTTTTCGTTACTGCACCGTCTACACGTTTCACGACGGAGGTGATAGGGAGCGAGGAAAAGCGAGGGGTTCCCAGTCGACGATTTGAAACTGGTCCTTCAATTAGCCCAGTAAATTGTTCGACAATTCCATTCTAGCAGAACGAAGAAACGAAACTTTATCACTATTCCTCGAAGAAAAGGGTATTTATGAGTGATAATATTGTCCAATATTCACCAGATAATACAGTCACATCTTCATTGCGCCAGCCGAATTTCTTGAGAGCCCCTCAAGTGACGGCCCTCAAACGCGGCGTGCCTCATGAAGCGACTTGTAAGGCCGCCGGTGGTGTTAATATATATAAAAAAAGAAATTTGGTCGATGAACGTCATCTGAGTTGATTTGTTTCCACGTACAGTGTGTTCATCGTGACCTGGCGGCCAGAAATATCCTTGTTGGCGAAGACTACGTCATGAAGATTGCCGATTTTGGCTTGGCACGGAATGTCAGAGACTTGGAGTACTACAGAAAAACAACAGACGTAAGCAATTAGGCTCAGAACAGATTAGTCCTCAATCCAGTAATAAAGTAATTTTGCGTTTACCAATGTCATGGCCGAAAGGATTGCTTACAAAACTTAGCTTTCAACTTCAACTTTCTTTATTCTTTGCCGCGCCGTTTACACCATTTACACGCTAGCTATATGACGTTTACAGAAAAGATAATAAAATAAAATAGGGTCAGGGGACAACTGAAAAAGGTATGTGCACAGTAACCAAAGTAGCCACTGGGAGATTCTTGCGTCTAACACCGAGTTCCATGTCCATCAGAATAGCATACTTAAGAGTATTTGCGGACGTATTGTGGTAGATCTTTAAGCAATTATTACAAGTTGTAAGTAGTCAGATAAAATGTTTGACTTAAAAGCTTTTTGCAAAACATGCAATTTTCTGGCGCTACACTTCTGTAATTATTATAGACACGCGCTAAAAATCACTACAGAAATGCCGATGTCAACAATCCTGCACCACGGGAACGGCAGACAATAGATCTTTACATTAGTGAACTCACCGAAAAGAAAACACCTCCTACCTGCTTCGAGTTCTTTTTGGTTTATTCAATTATTGTGTATCTTGATGTCTGTTTTGATTGTTTGGAGTGGTACTTGGTTCGCATTTGGCAAGTGTTCTTTCAATCATTTCCGTAGCATTCAAATATTACAGGTTTCTAATTGGACCCTCTTAACGTGTTATTTCAATTTTCAGGGTCGGCTTCCAATTAAATGGTTGGCTATCGAGGCATTGTTCGATCGAGTTTACACTACTCAAAGTGATGTATGGGCATTCGGTATACTACTCTGGGAGACTTTCACCCTTGGTAAGGCTACACATTTGTCAATGTAACGGAACTAAACATACTTTTACCATGGTATTTGTACTACCGGTATATTTCTTTAATATCATCAGTAACGAAACTAGCGTAGACTGAGGAAATGCTGCATAACATCAATATGCCCAGTCCACGATTTTGTTTCTTAACGACCACTTGATTGTTTCAGGTGGCTCACCATACCCTGGAATACCAGTAGAAAAGCTGTTCGACCTGTTGAAGTCAGGGTACAGAATGCAGAAACCACAAAATTGCCCAAGTGATATGTAAGTCCAGACAATTCTCAGTGGACTAAACAATATTACAATGTTCAACCTTCACATGTTACAACAAACAGTTCAGCAGTGTTAAGGTATCTTAGAGTGACTCAACTACTGGTACATCGCAGTTCGACTCAGTTTTGCTGGTTCTACTCGCAGATATAGCACATAAAAACGCAGGTAGCGGTTGCACAGATAACCTGCATCAAATCGTGACGCCATTCACTATAGGTTTAGTACACTGGTGTAGTACGTTACAGTATAAGGAAGTGTAGCAAAAATTTAGGCCTTTCATTTTGTTACAAGAGAACTTTCTACATACTACTGTAATTTGTTATTTTTCTTGTTTCAAACAGATACGACATGATGTTGAATTGCTGGGATGAAAACCCAAGCAACAGAGCATCTTTTACAGATCTAAGGAAAACATTTGACGCTATGTTGTCATCCATGACCAGTAAGGTAAGTGCTAGAACGTTACTTTTCCAGCAGAGCGGTTTTAAGTTAAGTGTGGAAAGAAATTATCCTTGTCTCTGGTTTCGCTTCACTTCTCTCTCTGAATTGGTTAGCAAACTCGGGTAACTTTTTCCGCGAATGCGAAGCAAAACCAAAACCGCTTTTACAAACGCACGGCGCTGGCTACATTTCTGATTTAAGACTACGCGCGCGTAATTTTATCCTCGAATCACTGGCGCAGTCTAACGGTAACATAATGCAAATAGAGAAGAGAACGAGGAGGGACTAGGACGCCGCGCGCTAGATATGATGCGCGCTACAGAACTAGGAGAAGAACGAGACTGCTTGCATTCTAATTCTGATTGGTTCACTGCATTAATTCCGTCTGTTGTGAACGACCGTAGTTACTTTGACTTTGGTTTCCAGACATTCTAATAACAACCGCTCAAATCAGCCTTTGGGGCACCTTCAGTGGACCCTTGTCTTAAACAAATCTTGCAATTTTTAACATTTCGTTGTAACCTGTTATCTCTCATGAAGGAGGCAGCTAACAGTCAAGTTCCTCCTGACCGGCATGTTCCTCATGCCTGAGTTTAATAACGACTGAAACACACAGTGCGCAAATCGAAGCAAGTTGTTTTGATCCTTGTGTTTACGCTTGATTTCAAAACGTTGGTATTGGATTTTGTGCCGAGGCTGAGGAATATGCACCTATTTTTGTTAACGTGAAAATTTGCGGGCAATTTTTTTTATTTTTCTTGTTCTGCAACTTTTGTTTCTACATTGGAACAGGAGTACTTGGAAATCTTGGCTCAATCCATCCAGGACATAGCACATGAAATGGAAACACCTATAACGGATGATTCTGACGTCAACAATGACGCTATAACTGAGTCTTCCTGCTAACAGCAAACCTAGTTGAGAAGTAACCTCTATTCAGTTTTCGTCCAAGTCAAGCTTGCTGAGTTACGGCTCTAGCTCTTTGGTTTCCCCACCAAGCAATAACAAGGAAGACAGGATGGCCGTGACACATGTGCTGTATAAAAATGGTGGCTGGCTGTTAAAAAGGCATTGCGCCTGCGGCACTGCTGTCAAAAGTCAGGACGTGCCCGTGGGAATTACTCTTCTTTTTACGTGGATCCGAGCAGCGGTCAAAACACTTGAAGTTTACAAAAGTGGAAGTCGCATCCTTCTTTTTAGATGGTTCAAGTAACGTCACAACACGGCTTAATCATGCAAATAGCCGTTTTGTGAAGAAAAATTACCACCAGTGCGGTGGCTTGCAAACACAAACTGCACAGCCACAGTCACACGCAGGTGTCAGGAAGCTACAGGAACAGTTAGTGAGAAGAGGAAAGAATAGAACATATTTTAAACTGCGGTTCACGACTGAATTGATACGTGGCCAGCACTAATTATCAACAGTTAATTCTCCCCTTTGAAAAAGAAATGCCTTCAACCAGTTATGCTCATGTTTGACAAGGTCGCTGAGGCCAAGTACTTGTTAACCCTGCATCAAGAGCATATTAATACCTCAAGAAAGCTATGAAACTCATCCGTTCAAGTAGGAAAATCATTATCATACCAATGAAAGTTTCAGTGCAAAGAGGTACTTAATATACAATGTACAACTACAAAGATTACTACAAGTGAAGTGAAGTGAAGTGAAGTGCAGTGCACCAAGAAAACAGCAATGAATTTTTTTAAAAAAGATATTTTGTTAGGTGCTTTTCTCTCGGAGAACCAAGTCCTGAGCATCGATTCCCAAAGGGTACATTGAAAAATCGCTTCACTGTTCAATGACGCAATTGTACAAAAGTTAGGGCGAGTTGACTCACGGTCATGACGTACTGGCCTCCGATAACCATGAATTATTAACAAGGACAAGGAGCGATGCCACAAGGTCTGCCGGTTAGTTATCAAAAGCGTCAAATTACTTCCTTGTTTTGAGAAGCTGAGTAAAAAACACGGGACCATGTTTATTTCTTCTCTTTCAAACTACGAGTACATAGTAATTATATTAAAGAGTAAATACAAGTGAATTTTCAATGAGAAGATGAATACTTCATATTAAGATGTATCTATATTCCTAGTGTGATGAGGTAATAAATAATGACAGTCTTTTCAAATAAAAAGCCAAGACACTACTTTGGTTTGTTACCAAACCCCTGTCAATGTGGACTTCTTGTCTTCTTGTCGTCTCCAATCACACTCCCTGACCTGATGCTTGCAGAGTTGTCACACAATAGAATTAAAAAATTCGTATGTCAAGGCAAAAACATAGAAACCTTGTCGAAGAAACGTTATCGGAAGAAGAGCACAAACCACAAACGATACGACCCAGTGGTTTTCTGAACTATTTACTTATTTGCATTTGAGAGCTGTTTACTTGCATTGAAGACAAGACGCTTAAAAGCGTTCACGTGGGATGCTGACAGTTTTGTGGTTACCAAAGGTGAGGCGATCGAAATAAACGGTGTGGAAATTGAATACTACGTCCACTAACAAATTTGGTAAAGAGTAATGTTATACCTTGTTTGAAAAAGCCAACCAGACAGGACATTGTAGACGGTTACCTATGCAAGTGGTAACCCCGGCCAACAGGGCGTTAAGTAACTTCAATGACAGTTAGCCAGTAATAGGGCCCGCGCAGCAAGTTTACAACTGCGGGGGGGGGGGGGGGGCTCACTTCGAAAGAGTTAGCGTGAGTCAACTAGAGGGATCCGGGGGCATTCTCTGCAGGAGAATTTTTCATTTAATGTCCTCTGAAATGGCTGGAAATGCATTTAAAACTAACACGGTGTAGTAAAACTCAAATCAGTTTTTGTTAACACGTTGAATAGAAAACTAACTTCGATTTTTTTTAGTATTACTCGCTTTTTACTGTTGAAAAGTGGGGGCTTTAGCCCCCCTAGCCCCTCCCCTTGCGGGGTCCCTGAGTATGTAGTGGAGTTCTCTAATTAATCGAACCAGAGTGTGTTATCAACTTATCGAACCCTGTTTGTAATACTACACTGATTGGCTACATTTGCATTTCCATTTTGGAATGCTCCTTGCAGCACGCTTCAGCTGCGCTACACAGGCCGATTGGTGAACGCGTTGCTTCGATCAACGCTCTATTCAACTATTCACAGTTCAACAAGAAAAACAAAAGCAAATAAATAAGCCACAAGAACAAGCATTCAATATGAGCCTCGATTAGAATGAACCTTATCACCAATACTACGGACAATGGAAAACATTTCGATCATATCAATTTGTCCATCATAATTTCCTAATTAGAAACATGCCTAAAACAACAGTTCAAAAATTAATTTCGGTCGACATGTTTTAGAGAATCTTTAATCCTTTCGCCCCCCCCCCCCCTCCGGGGGGTACTCAATGGCCAAAACGGGGAGGCTTCGCCCGAAAGGGGTACCTTTTTATTTGAAAGGGTAGGGATTTCACGAGTCGAAGTATATGAAAGGGTAGGGAAATCCTTAAGCCTTTCATTAAAATATTTCGAACACACATACCTTATGACTGTACTGTTTTAATTTATTGAACGTAACGTGAAAATGACAAGAAGACTTCTTGTTTTAGGTATACGAAAGGGGTACTATTTGTCAATGGAAGGTATACGAAAGGGGTACCTTTTCTGTCAAAAATGGTACATAAAAGGGTAAGGGGTCCGACCTCGGGGCGGAGCCTCGGCCTTTCGCTCCTGAACATTTTGCCAAAAAACACCTTTTGAAGCTTGTCGAGCCGTTTTCTGGTCAGAATCTAGCCAAAAAGAACCAAAACTGCCTAAAACTATGTTTCCTAGTGGAGCTCCTGGTGTCCTTCTGTTCCTGATGCTTAATTTGAGCTTTCAGAGTTCGGGCATGCGCCCTTTCGCTTTATCTCCTCCCCTTTTCTTTCGCTTTTCTTGCCTCACTTTCTTTCTCTCTTGCTGGGCATTTTCTGGGCTTCCTTTCGGTGGGAAAAGATTTGGGGAAAACTTTTAGGATCGTAGGATTAGATGTAAGTGCAGGTGGGTAGTGGAACAAAATTTTCATTGAAATTTTCGGGTCAACCTCACTTGGTTTTTATGTGTTTTCTCCGGCCTGTTTGACGGAATCGAGCTCATTCGGGCATGGTGTGAAAGATCTCCTCCCCCTACACATGTTACGTGGTAAAGTCGTCTGCAAGCGTCAAAACTGATGACGTCACAAGTGATGACTTTTTGGCTAGCTGGCTGAGTAAACGCACAGGTTCGATTGACAAAGCGTTCGGAACTCTGTGAACACACAGGTTGGAATGCTGAACTCGTTGCAGCACGCTTCCGAAAATAACTTTATTCAACTATTCACAGCTTTCACTGAACACAAACAAAAGCAAATAAATAAACCGCAAGAACAAGCATTCAGCAATGTAGCAGGACCTTACTATCGTTCGCCAGCAGTGAAGTCACTTCTGTCACAATACTTCACCCTTTAACGTGATGTCACGTCATAGCCCATGAAATCGTAGAATAAAAAGGTTTGAAAGTGAGACGTTAACTTTGGTTGCTAACGGCAACCGGCGACCATACAAAACATTTCAAACACCTCAACAATTTTAGAAAAACGTGTCGATTTGCGACCACGATGAAAACGAAACGCTGCCCAATTTTAAACGTGGCCTGCCACAGGCCTCCCATGTAATTAGTATGCCCAAAGAGTACTCCGAAGACTACATTTCTTTATCCATTTAGTTAAAAAGGAGATGTGACCTTTGTTTGTCAACTTAGTTGGTAAACAACTTTATTTACTTTCAAAAAAGCGTGGACAGTATCCGTCTGTTTTTCCAAATATTTCTTTCCCACGGGCTGGCCGCAGACTCACGAGAAAAATTTTTCAATATTAATGCGCACTGTTTTAGCCCACCCATAATTCCATATGGTCGTATCGCTTATGTTTAATACGTTTCTTCAGGTCATACACATAGATGAAAATTATGATTTCTAAAGCCTACTCAATAGTCACTGATACAGTTATACTAGCAAATTAGCTGTCAGCTGATATGAACACCTGACTAAACTACGTTTAGAGCTTGGTATCCTTTTGGTGGCTTACATCGGTTTCCAGTACTACTACGTACTTGGATTGATCATTACAACCACAGTTTATATATTGATGCTGTCATAGTGGTATCAAACAAATCGCCAGTCATTAGTTAACAAGTTACAGTTTTTTTCCCACATAACAGATTACCGTAAAAAACAGTATAACCTGCTGGTAACACCTCTAATTTTGGCTTTTGGTGATAATAAATCGTTTGATAATCGCAACGTTAAGCTACTACCTTCTGCGAAGTTAAAATCAAAGGCTCCTGTGAGCCAGCTCATGGATCCATCTCACTACATTAATTGCGATCTTCACTTTTGCCTAGCAATGTAACCTCTTTCCCAGAGTCTATCAAACTAAACCTCAGGAGAGCATTGCGTCACACCCCGACAAAAGTTATCATGAGTCTATCACGTTCACTCTTCATCGAGATATTCTCCGAGGTCCCTAGCACAGGGAACCGGTAACATGGTAACAGATATTGGTGGTAACTGCTTAGTAAGTTGCGGTAGGCCAACAACAAGTAATTTAGTTTGCGATCACAGGCGGACAATCCGAACTGCGTGACGTCACGCATGCTATTTGATCTCATACATTCTCTCTATTTTGAAACGGCTGTTCTCGGCTGGATTCAAGTGATCGGGAGAAATAAAAATACCAAATTTTGCACCTCTTAATCCCAAATGTAGATATAATATAAGCCAAATGAATGAAGATCACTTACCTTATGCTCTCAGTGAGGTCTTTTGCGTTTTTATGGCGTTTTGAGTCGCTTGCCGCTGAAATCCCCGACAATAGTATAAGATTAAGACAAGGCATGCAATTAAAACGGCCGCCGCAGCTGAACGCCTTCTGAATTTTGTCCATTTTCTCTCACTTCCACGCGTCTCTCGCCATCCAGCCTCGGGCAAATGAAGGCCAGGTGTTTTTCGAAGATCTATACAAAACAACTCGTAAGCAGCTTGTTTATAACGCCCTAAAGTGACGCCGCCAATTTTCACATTCGCCGCCACATCGCCATCGTCATAGGATATCGGCCAAGGTGGTCCATCATAACGGCCGTTAGGGACGGACCATTAGAAAAGTGATGGGGGTGATGGGACTTTTTCAACTTGCATGATTTTTTTCCACCGCCATTGCCTGTGCAGGAATTTTTTTTTTTTGTTTGGGGGGGGGGGGGGTTAATTCCCCGCACGATTTTATTTATTTTGGGGGGGCTTTCTATTTGTTTATTTGTTTTTCTTTTTTGCGGGAGGGGGGAAATTTCCTAGTGCCGCAATCTTTAATAATCTTGACACTCCGCATAATCTGAATGCCTAGAACAGGCTTCAAACAAATATTAATTTTATAACGTTACACACACTCTTCTGCTTTACGATCAATATTAAACAAAAATATCACTGGTTTATCATTTCATTTATAAGATTGTCTTAAGCCGCTGTTACATGTTGAAACTTTTAGCTGAAACTTGTGTGCAACGGCGATGAGAGACGCGCAGCGCCGTTGCACACAAGTTTCAGCTAAAAGTTTCAACGTGTAACAGCGGCTTTACTGTTATTCCCGAATTTTAGATACACTTTATCACATGACAGTTGTTTTTTCATACAATGAATGACTGTGGGTTTTACATGTATGACGAAAAAGGAAGAAAAACTGAGAATATTCTTCAGGTCCCAAACGCTAAGTACACTCTTGCTGTTCAGAAGTTTTGCCTTTTTTACACACTAGTTTCTCCTGAGCTTGGAGTTTGCGGTTCATGTATATTTAATATTAAAGGATACAGACTTGCCTTTATAATAGGTTTCGCAAACATAAACAGTCAGAATGCGAAAGCAAGAAGCCACTTGGTGTGGTAGGCTTCCCAGTGCACTTCTGGAGCCCTTGCCCCTTGCAGTTTCTCTCCCAGAGGCCATCATAGCAGTACCACACTCTATCCATCAAGTGCCCCACTATAATGACCTCTTCTCCAGAGAGGTAAAATTAACTACCGATTCCATTGGGACTAAAAAGCTTAAATACTTATTTGTACCTGCAACATATATAACCAAAAACTACAGCAGAAGATTAAACTTCCGTAAGAAAGCGTTAAAGTTCGGTATGTGTGTGCATAGCTGTGTCCACAATTTTCATTTATATATTTCAGTTGTAAACTCTTTCCTGTGATGATTTCGAAGCTTTTAAACCTCGGTATGTGCAAAGGAATCAAGCAGGATGGCTGTTTATAGCACATGGTTTTATCGCTTTTTAGCCATGTTTATCCATAAGGGTTTTTCTGCAAGGGTTTTTGGCAACCATGCAGAATCCATGATGAGGTTGCTGCGCACAAAATGTATCAGACTGAAAAGGGGAATATGTCCGTGTTCCTAATTGTAGAGAAATGTGGATTCTACCAGGACTCAAAATACTGCCGTATAAAGTGGCTGCCAAGGTGCCCTTCAGGCAGGTACAGTTTGTCAGCCTGACAGTGCAGTTCACTCTGTAAGGAATTTTTTTTCCTTCACTTCTTCTTTGCATGATTTTTTTTTTCAGCTACCTTCCCTTGCATGAATTTTTTTTGTATGTCCTCCCCCCCCCCCCCCCCAAATTCGGCTCCCCCAGCGGCTCGGCCCAACAATTATTAAATTGGTATAGCAACTAAAAAGTATTTTAGTGTGTTTTGCAAACAACACTAAATTATGCTGTCAGGTTTTTTTATTTTTTGTATAGCAAATAAAAGCTGAATTGATGCGCTAAAGAAATCACGCCCGTGAAAGAAATGAGTGTGAATATATGATTATATGATATCATTCACACTCATTTCTTTCACGGGAACACATGAACCAATAATTGACCTGCTCCCAACGTCAGTGGCTTCATAGCTCAGTCGGTAGACCATCGCACCGGTATGGCGAGGTCACGGGTTCAAACCCCGTTGAAGTCGAGAATTTTTTCAGGCTTTTTACGCAATTGCATAAATTGTGTTCACAACTGCGAGGATCATTTTTTCATGTCATTTCATTTCCGAAGTTCATATATGATTTATTTCATATATCTTTCACGGAAACATATGAACCCATAATTGACCTGCTCCCAACGGCAGTGGCTTCATAGCTCAGTTGGTAGAGCATCGCACAGGTATCGCGAGGTCACCAGTTCAAACCCCGTTGAAGTCGAAAATTTTTTTAGGCTTCTTTAAGCAATTGCATAAATTGCGTTCACAACTGCGAGGATCATTTCTTCATCTTATTTCATTTTTGCAGTTCATATATGATTTATTTCATGTATCATTCACACTCATTTCTTTCACGGGAACATATGAACCCATAATTGACCTGCTCCCAATGTCAGTGGCTTCATAGCTCAGTTGGTGGAGCATCGCACAGGTATCGCGAAGTCACGGGTTCAAACCTCGTTGAAGTCGAGATTTTTTTTTTCAGGCTTTCTATGCAATTACATAAATTACGTTCACAACTGCGAGGATCATTTCTTCATTTCATTTTATTTCCTCAGTTCATATATGATTTATTTCATATATCATTCTCACTCATTTCTTTCACGGAAACGTATGAACCCATAATTGACCTGCTCCCAATGTCAGTGGCTTCATAGCTCAGTTGGTAGAGCATCGCACGGGTATCGCGAAGGATCGCAGATTTAATCCCCGTTGAAGTCGAGAATTTTTTTCAGGCTTCTTTACGCAATTGCATAAATTGCGTTCACGACTGCGAGGATTATTTCTTCATCTCAGGTTGAATAGTGATTTGACGTGAATTTGACCTAAAAACAGCAAACTGCCTGCGGTGTAACAATGCCCCTTTAAACGTTCAACTTTTCTGTGACAATTTTTATGACCCTTTTATTTGCTCATTTACATGAGAAAATTTGCCTGACTCTTACGTGACAAATTCATTTGCTGAAAAACTGGCTCGCCAATACCCTGGGTGCCAGAGGTTTCATTTTTCTTTCTTGAAGAGCGGGTTAACCTGCTAACCTGTAGGGGAGCAGGGATGGCGTAGTGGTGAGAGCACTCGCCTTCCACCAATGTGGCACCGGGTTCGATTCCCGGTGGTGACGCCATAAGTGGGCTGAGTTTGTGTTGGTTCTCGACCCTGCTCCGAGGGTTTTTCTCCGGGTACTCCGGTTTTCCTCCCTCATTAAACGCAAAAACCAACATACGGCTTATTCGAGCTGGCTGTAGGCTGTGCTCCAAGGTCATACATGGACCGTATAGCGGCTGCCAGAGGCGCCTTGTATATGCTTTCGGTTCGACCTTGTTGAGCTGCGTCCTTGCTGTACTTTGCGAGGACGATTAGCACAGACAGTTATTATTATTATTAAACGCTAAAGCGAACGGCGAACGAAAACAGCCAACAAATAAAAGGGTCATCAAAATTGTCACAGAAAAAATTTTGTTCATGTGGATGCGGCCTAATCACCAAGAGTTAAGTGGTAGGCTACTCCGGTAAATAAATAGGGGGAAGCTCCATCGTCACATTCCTTTCCCCTGTATTTAGTTGGGATGGTCATACGCTTCTGGGATGGTGCAATTAAATAGAAAAAACCCGTTAACAACTACTGTATGGAAGCAACGGGGAAGCGTGATCTTAGTTCGCAACTCAGCCTGCATGAACGAAAATCAGGAAATCTCGTCACACCCCTGCCACAAATGGACTACCACGACACTACTTCACGAGATTTCATATCAAACACAATTTTCTTGAGCCTTGAATCTTTACAAGCATAGCTTAAATACGGCTTAATAGAAATAGAACTGTCTACTCAGCTTATTAATTGGTACACCTACTGCAAATAAAGGTTGCTTATCAGCTGATTAATTATTTGCTTGAACAATACTAATGACAGTTGAGTCAGCTTCGGCGAGAAAAGCTGCCTGAATACCATAATTTTACTGTGTTAAAATACCCAGGAATAATTAAATTTTATTCCGTAACCGTGTTCCTGTAGTGTGTCATGATGGGATTTGGTTGATTCGAAATGGAAAATAAAAAAATTGACCATGATCGACAGAATTAAGCCTGGAATTAAATAAATACCCAACGCTGTCGCATCCGGATTCAACAGGTAATTGGAATTAGGATATGTGGTGTCGGAGAGGGAGCAAAACCAGAAAAACCCACCAGAGATGACAGGGCCATCGCTTGTTACCACAACGAAACTATTAAAAATCCTACATACTTGCTGCTATCACCCCTGCTATCACCCCGCCCACCGAGCCAAATTAGCCAAACGCTGTAGAAAGGCATTTATTAGTACGTTATGGTGTTTGAAGTCTGATTTAAGTGATGTTTTCTTTAGCTGGAAGAATTTGATGTATTCGGATTCCTTAGCTGAAATTTTAATTGCCCGAAAATGTTAGGGAACAAAATCTTCCTCTGAGAAAACGGCTAGTTGAACTTTTTAGGGAACTATTTTCTTTCCGAAAATGCTAGCTGGCGTTTTTGACTGCCAAAAACAGCAAATACGACCTTTCCGTGAACCTCAGGGGCTATGATTTCCCCGTTGCGAATCTAATTAGGCCACGGTTTAGTTACGAAAATCCGAGTGCACTTTTTAATCGACGCCGAAAGCCCAAGGCGAACTACCCTCCACCGAACAGACATCGACCGAAACTTGTCGTTGGGTGTTCCTGTGCTATCACACTAAAAAGTCTCAGCTGAAGTCCGGCGACATCCGTCGGTAATCCTAAACGAGTCGACCACCTGCTTGCAGGTTCAGCTAGTCCCTGATCTTGATAAGTTTTGAAGAATGTATGGAGTTCCTTTTCCATTCAGATTTCTTTGCAGGCAAATATCTTACTTTTTGCCGAAATTTCAGTTATGGAATATTAAATTATAAATGATTCGGAACATATATCGAACCAAGCCGCTGATGATATTGTAATATGTCTGCAGTCTCCATCCGCTTGCTATTTGCAAATGCCCAATAAAAGTTTTCCGGGATATTCTATGGGGTTATACTTTATTTTCCTGTTTATTATCAGCCATTTCTGAATATTTTTTTAAATGGCTGATTTGAGACTGCTTAAAAACAGTCTCAAATGCAGAGAAGAATAAAACACAAAGAGACTGAAGGCCGACCCTTTCGACTTCCAATCTTCCCAACTAACCTCACATCCTCACACTGCTATCATTTGGGTAGGCATATTAGAATAGCGAACCTATCCTGAAACGAGCACACCAAAGTGGCGCAAATTAACATTTTAATGACCACGTGCCATCGCAACGTAACTAGTAAGGTGAGTAACTGTTCACGTTTTTGTTAGCCAAACCTAACAAAGTCACCAGTTCACAAGAATTTCGGCAGAAGAGTGTTGAGGATTGTGACTCAAATTTCTGCAGGCTTAAGAGAATCGTGTCTTGTATTTTCGCTTGATGTGGGGCATGTAGCGACGCGAGTTCATGTTAACAATGAATTTTGACTGAACAAAGGCGCACCTTCATAAAAAAGTCTTGAATATTGATTGAGTAGAGACGAGTTCCATTTACGAGCGCAATAATTGGTGCGCTACTTGTGCACCTGCCGCTTATTCGCGGCTGTATACGGTTTATTTCTTTTATTTTCAAGTTAACTACAGAATAAGCCTCGAAAATGTTCCTCGAACATCTATGGAAAAGACATTCATCGTTCGGTTAATTGCCCATTAAAAGTATTTGCCCCATGGCGTGTAAACGGCACGTAGTGTTTTACGAACATTTCCTAGCACTATTTCGCTTCTGTTATTCATTCCTAGTTGTAAGAATTTAAACACATGAACTCAGTAAACTACGGATAGAACAGTTTGATCCTAAAATCCCTCTTTATTTGATTTGAAATCTTTCGTCGTAAGCGGTTCCTTTCATAAGAGCTTAAACGTCATTATCCGGCCACAAAATGCCTATTGATAGAAGTTGCAGTAAACGTGGATCAATGCGTTTTACGGAAAATTGCTTTTTATCAGGTGTTCACAACGCTGTAATTTTGTCAGATTCTGCCATGTCAGGACGTCTTAGAAGTCGATATTTCCAGTTTCTGGCGGATGAACACAGCGAGATCGTTTATCTGGAGATCTTTTAAATATCACAAATTTAACCAATCGATTTCCGCTCAACTAGTTACAAGTGCTTACGTGACACGGTTCCTCTGCCGAATAACAAATCACCGCGCTAAAAAAGTTACAGGACGAATTAGCTTAACACTCAAGCGCCTTGTTAGCTTTAGACACTTCGATCTGCCGTAGTATCGTTATAAAGAAAAACGAAGGCATGCTGCGATTACTCAACCAAATCAGCTATCGAGGGCCAGGGAAAGAAAACTGAAATGACCAATTCAAGTATCGTGTATCTACTCTGGTTTTACGTGGCTTTGTTCGGCTACCACAACAGGCTTGGATTGCTAGGTAAATGTTTCCTTGTACACCTTGCCATTTGCCTTTCCTTTTCAGAACATTCTATGCCACATCTTGAAACGAGGCTTCCTAATATCCCATTTTCAGTATGTTATGTTGAAGATCTAATGTAGTTTGCACGTTGTTAGGCAAGTACTCAAGAAACTGTTGTGAATAGCCAGTTGTATTTTTCTCAACAGTAATTGCACAGCCCGGCGGTCCAGACCATTCACGTATATGCCATGAGAAACACAGAAGATGCATCAGAGATCCTCAGTTTCAAAACTGTAAGCTATGTCATGATTTCGTGTTACTTTTATAGGAAAATGCACAGCACAAAAGTAATTAGCCAGCTTGAGATGAACAGCTGGGTATAAAACCATTATGCTTCGCAAATGATTGGAGGGGCTTCCGGATTCAATGTTCTAATAAGATGATAATGTTCACCAGACTTGCCCTGATATCACTCGATAGTAAAATTATAAAAAGTCTCTACTCTGCAGTATACCCGGGAGTATACGAGCTGAGAATAGAGTTGAATTTGAAACCTTAGCGCAGCTGTTAGAACTGTTTATAAATTACACTTTGCATAGTGTAATTATTCCATTGATAACACGCTCTTTGAAGGCAAAAAACCCTTGCCCAAACAATTTAGTTGTGAGAAGTTCACATTGTCACTAACTTTGCGAAGTGACTGAACAATTCTTTCCTTGTAGAGAATCGAATTTGCGTTTGGGCTTTTCTTTTGCGATTATGCAAGATTAATCATATATATCAGTTGACAGAAAACGAATAAATTTGCATGTAGGTTTCGGAGGTGTCTATTTCAAGACAATGCAACGCTTTCCATCAAAGACGAAAAAATTAGTTAAGTGTTTTTACTTGAGGCTGTTTGACTGTGTCAAAAATGAAGAATCGGGAAGTAGTCTTAATTCACTGTGATCGATCAGATTAAGTTGCGTTTTCAGTTTTAATGTGGGCGTACGGTTGTACCCTTTTCCAAGGTCTCCAATTGTTTTTGTTTATGAGATGAAACTCTGCAGACGAATGCAGTCGTTCAAGTCATAGATGTAACTTGTGTGATAAATAAAAGACTTTACGTGGGTTAACTAAGCTTCACTAACTTCGTGTTACCTGTCAATAAGCAACGTAACAGCCTTTTCCTGTTAATTGGGGCGAAAGAAAAATTATTCACAAATGCTGCTATTATGCATAAAATGAGAACGCGATGCAGTTGCCTTAGTCCCCTGGCCACAGCTGCTTATTTCCCCCTCAGAAAGTCCTACAATGTGGTTGCACGGTTTTCTTCACCTGATCTCCCAGCTGATGTTTTGAAAACAATCTTCATGTGCAGGGAATTTGGAATTGGGCAAAACTCCATAACAAAAGATAACCTTTAATAATTTTTGTTTTTTCACATAGTTAAAAATTATTTGACCAATATTGTTTTCAATAATTTTATAATTATTTCTATAAGGCCATTTTTTATGTATTTAACATATGCTCTTGTTTAATATATTTATTATTTGTAGCATGCCTCTTTGTATGGCATGAATTGCAATAACGAAATAAATCAGTAATAAATATATAAGAAAATAAATAAACATTAATAAATGATAAAGAAATATACTATAAATGAATAAAGTTGATTAACTGAACACGTTTGTTGCATTGGATCAATCCTCAAATCACATAACTAAATAGACCTATCACATCCCAATTGACTGAAATCAGGCAAATCAATGCAGAATAATGAAGATTTGTGATTACTAGTCAGTGCCAACTGCACATGCATGTTGGTTTATAAGGTCTTATTAATAATTACAGTTAATTAATAGTGATACTGATATACCTGTAGTCTGCACACTCCCAAAGACTTCTAAGGACAATTTCACAAATAACGAACATCAATATTCTTGAAGACTGTGAGCATAAAGACTTCTAAAATCACTTAGAACACTTTTAAAGAGCTTGTCATGTTTATTTTGCCAGTCATATCATAAATTTGGAAATATATGATTACTTGAACAATACTGCTTTAAAATTCATCTTTAAAGCTGTGCTTTCTTTTCTTGCACAGGGAAACTGTAATTCCTTTGGTAGAAATACTGTCTTGGACAAGGATTAAAAAATTCAAATCCTGGTCAAAGGCATGGTGACTTGTGAAGGTTAAAAGTGTCTTTGAATTTTTAGTACATATTTTAAGTAATATGCCACAATTTTCTATGGTTTATAGGCTGATAAACCATGCAGGATGTTGGAAGAACACTCGAATTCATAAATCACGAGCCGCAGGCTAGTGATTTACGGATTCTTCGAGTGTTCTTCCAACATCCCAAGTGGTTTATCATGCCCATGAACCATATATAGAAACTTGTGGTACATTGCTTTTATATAATAATCCATAAGACGCGTGAAATTTCCATGAGTTAACTGGAACAATAAACCATAGCTGATTGACCAATCAGAGTGCGTGCATTGATTTTGTTATTATATAATACTCCATAACACACCCAGACACTCCTGCCAACCTGTGAGCTTGGCAGTATATTGGAAATGTCATCTTACTGTTTTCCTCTGAGTGAAGAAAAGTGGGCAATTTTAGAAGTTCTTTCCTAATGTCACATGTCTTCAAACATTTTCAAATAGTTTTCGTGACATTCACAGGAAAACTGCACTGAAAATTTGAAACTGTAAAGTCATCTCTGAGTGGTAGGAAATGGCTTGTTTTTGGTCTTTTTTTAAAACTAAACTGTCACCTTTGGCTTTCCTACGACACATGCACACCTACATTTGATCAGCTCCAACATTGCCATCCTTCCTTCTTCTCCGTTATTGTTTAAACCTCATTCACATGTTTACATTATAGACCCTGTCATCTTGTGGCTATTGTACAGTAACGTATAGAGAAAAGGAAAAGAAGAGCTTTCTCAGAATAATTGCATAATGTAATTACCAATATATCCTCATTCAATGGCATGACAATCCTAATCAACTGGTCTTGTTTTATCTTTTGCAGGTTCAGACAAAACAAATGCTCCCAAGGTCTCTCATGAGGATCTTATGAACATCAGTGTGGCAGTGCATGGTACTGCCAAATTCAAATGTGTACAGGAAAAATTTGAAGCAGCTTTGGCACTCCTTCAATTTGACTGGATAAAATGGAGCAAGGATGAATCTGTGTACTCAGCTCTAGACATTGATGATGGCAACTTCACCACAATTGATCAAACAAATTCAAGATATACAATCAAGCCAACCACTGAAGATGAGAAACATGTTTCATATCTTACAGTTCAGAATGTTACACTCCACGACACTGGATTGTACTCTTGTGTTGTATGCAATCAGCATGGCAGAGATTACAGCACTGCCTATTTGAGCTTGAACACAACCACAAGTCCAGGTTTGTTAGATAAATGACCCAAAAAGCTTTTAGCTTTTAGTTTTATTGTTTCAAAATAAAGGTTGTATGTATGTTTGAAGATGAACACACATAGCTTACCAATTAACTTTTAATAACCATTTCCTTGAAATGAACTAAAAATGTCTCAGCAAGCTTGTAGTAAAAATAATGAAAATCTTGTGTTGCATGAGTATTAAAGACAAGGTGGCCCACTTAAACAGATCCTTCATCCTGGTAGAAGGAAATAATATCTTGCCACTTTTTTAATAGGGGTAATATATAATATTATTATGTTACAGGTTAAATATGATCTCAGGTGTGGCCTTCTGATGGTAAGGTCCAAGGAGACAATTTCACACATTTTCTGCAATCAGGATCACGTCAGTACTCCCCGGTCGATCGGCGATGCATGGCCAAATCCCCCTGGACATTAATTAAGTACAGTAAGGTAGGGAGGGGATATATTAGCAACTGATTGCCTTAATTACTTAGGATCACCAGCCTAAGTAATTAAGGCAATCAGTTGCTAATACATCCCCTCCCTACCTTACTCTACTTAATTAATGTCCAGGGGGATTTGGCTATGCATCGCCGATCGACCAGGGAGTACTGACGTGATCCTGATTGCAGAAAATGTGTGAAATTGTCTCCTCGGACCTTACCATCAGAAGGCCACACTGTATATGTGTTGTACAGTAAAAATATGTGTTCCCTGTGTGGATGGTTCAGTGGCCTAAGTGGTTAAGGCATCCGACCGCTAATCTGGAGACCCAGGTTCGATTCCTGGCTGAGCCACATTTTCACTTAATTGCTTAGTTGTGTTGATTTCTGTTCCCAAATTAACCTTGTCTGTTTGTATTTCTCAGCAATCCCTAATGAATCGCCATCCAAATGGGAATAGGCTGGTGATCCTAAGTAATTAAGGCAATCAGTTGCTAATATATCCCCTCCCTACCTTACTGTACTCTCTCTCTCTCTCTCTCTCTCTCTCTCTCTCTCTCTCTCTCTCTCTATATATATATATATATATATATACATATATACTAAACACAATGAAAAACGAAAGTCTTCTGTTACTTTGCTTTTGCGCTACGCATTTCACCGCTGTTGTGGCTCTTCAGGCATAGCAAAGTGTGTTTATTGACTTATTGCGTCACAGATGTAACTGTCTTACAAAGAGTCGCACAACGAGACGCAGCGATCACGGAGAAACCGTCCAAGAAACATTCTTTGGTACAACCCGCCTTACAGCAAGAATGTCAAAACGAACGTTGGAAAGTGCTTCCTTTCTCTCATTGATCAGCACTTTCCTAAATCAAATCCACTTCATCAAATTTTCAACCGGAACACACTTAAATTAAGCTATAGCTGCATGAGTAACATCAAAACCATTATTTCTAACCACAACAAAGCTCAAATTAACAAATCTGATCCAACCAATGACAGCAATTGTAACTGCAGGAATTCAAGCACATGCCCCATGGACGGAAAATGCAACGACCAAAACATCATTTACCAAGCTGAGGTCACGACATCAACCTCAAGACAGACATACATTGGACTTTGTGACACAACTTTCAAGTTAAGATACAGAAACCATGTATGCTCATTTAGGAACGAGCGGTATAAACACGCAACCGAGTTAAGTAAATATATTTGGAACCTAAAGGATAAGAATATTACCTACAACATCAAATGGCGTAAGCTAAAACAGGCCCGGTCATATTCAAATGTAAACAAGCGTTGCAATTTGTGTTTATGGGAAAAATACTTTATTATATGTAAACCCGAAATGTCAACACTAAACAATAGAAGCGAACTGGTATCTACGTGTAGACATTCCAAGAAATTCCTCTTAAAGACAGTGCTCGCTTAGATTAACCAATCATATCCGTCTACGTGTCACGCCGCTAGGCATTGTTCTGTATTTTCAAATTTTCAAATTTTGTATATATTCTTATGTATCCGTTATTTTTGGCAGTTGCCTGATGATTGCTTCGCAAGAAGCATGAAACTCTGAGTAGCAATAAATGTCTTCGACCAAATAATCCAACTCTGAAAATATATATATATATATATATATATATATATATATATATATATAACAATGTGTTTCTACTCAATCTCGTTTCATATGGACTTTAATACAGGTCTGTTTCGTAGACCAACAAAGAGTTAGTCCACTCATCAGTTAAATTCCATATACACTGTAGCATCGCTAAGGTTTATATACATCAGCAGTATGGTCGTTACAAAATTCAAACTTAAATAACAATGGTAATATACATTTGTAAGCTTATGATTGGTCCTTGAGGATGCGATTGAATTTAAGGAGAAACTTTCACTTGTGCCTGCAATTTGATACGAGTTCGTTATGTTTGTTGAGCGTTGCCATGTCCGGTTTATATAAAATATAGAATTTCTCGGTGTTACACAGGTTACATCGTTTGGTAAGATTGCTATAAGATTTGGCCTTGGCTAGAATTTTCCAGGAGATTGCAAAATCTTTCTTTTGATCAGAAACAGACCTGTATTAAAGTCCATATGAAACGAGATTGAGTAGAAACACATTGTTATCACCGCTCCTTTATTGTTGAGCACTATCCTGGATTTATCAGTGTGGAACTCACCTGAAGTCATATATATATATATATATATATAATATATAGACAGTTGAAGGCGCTTCCTGGGCCAATGAAAGATGTAGAATATATATATATATATATATATATATATATATATATATATATATATATATATATATATATATATATATATATAAGGTTAATTTGGGAACAGAAATCAACACAACTAAGTAATTAAGTGAAAATGTGGCTCAGCCAGGAATCGAACCTGGGTCTCCAGATTACCGGTTGGATGCCTTAACCACTAGGCCACTGAAAGAAAATTTGCCCTGAGTGGGATTTGAACCCACGTCCCCCCTGTATACTAGTGGCATATGATGACCACTACATCATCAGGACAACCATGCTGGCAACACGACAACCGAAGATGTGATGACATGGTATCCCAGGAAATTTTACTTTCAAGGTGACAAGGCATTGGAAGCCTATAACTCCATTTGAAACCCAACTAATTACTGATACACGACCAAAGTCAACTAAGCGGATGACAAAGGAGGATCCAATTATGGATATGAAGGAAACCCTAACCCTATACACCCCAAGATATATATATTTAACAATATTATTCTATGATTTACGTGGTTGAAGATGTGGAATCACGTAAATCACACCTTTGATTGCCGTGTTGCCAGCATGGTTGTCCTGATGGTGTAGTGGTCATCACACCCGACTAGTATACGGGGGACATGGGTTCAAATCCCGCTCAGGGCAAATTTTCTTTCAAACATTTATTCAATTAAAATATGATTATTTGGGTTGTACAGGGTTAGGGTTTCCTTCATATACAGTATTAATTGAATCCGTAATTGGATCCTCCTTTGTCATCCGCTAAGTTGACTTCGGTCATGTATCAGTAATTGATTCTTAGTTGGGTTTCAAAATGGAGTTATAGGCTTCCCCTGCCTTGCGACCTTGAAAGTAAAGTTTCCCGGGATACCACGTCTTCGATCACGTAAATCACATCTTCGATAGCCGTGTTGCCAGCATGGTTGTCCTGATGGTGTAGTGGTCATCACACCCAACTAGTATACGGGGGACATGGGTTCAAATCCCGCTCAGGGCAAATTTTCTTTCAAACATTTATTCAATTAAAATATGATTATTTGGGTTGTACAGGGTTAGGGTTTCCTTCATATACAGTATTAATATTATTGAAATAAGCCTGTATCCGTAATTGGATCCTCCTTTGTCATCTGCTAAGTTGACTTTGGTTATGTATCAGTAATTGATTCTTAGTTGGGTTTCAAAATGGAGTTATAGGCTTCCCCTGCCTTGTCACCTTGAAAGTAAAGTTTCCCGGGATACCACGTCTTCGATCACGTAAATCACATCTTCGATAGCCGTGTTGCCAGCATGGTTGTCCTGATGGTGTAGTGGTCATCACACCCGACTAGTATACGGGGGACATGGGTTCAAATCCCGCTCAGGGCAAATTTTCTTTCAAACATTTATTCAATTAAAATATGATTATTTGGGTTGTACAGGGTTAGGGTTTCCTTCATATACAGTATTAATTGAAATAAGCCTGTATCCGTAATTGGATCCTCCTTTGTCATCCGCTAAGTTGACTTCGGTCATGTATCAGTAATTGATTCTTAGTTGGGTTTCAAAATGGAGTTATAGGCTTCCCCTGCCTTGTCACCTTGAAAGTAAAGTTTCCCGGGATACCACGTCTTCGATCATGTAAATCACATCTTCGATTGCTGTGTTGCCAGCATGGTTGTCCTGATGGTGTAGTGGTCATCACACCCGACTAGTATACGGGGAGACGTGGGTTCAAATCCCGCTCAGGGCAAATTTTCTTTCAAACATTATATATATGTATATATACAGTACAGTATATGTACAGTTCTTTATATATATATATATATGTAAAGAAACTGTAATGATCTCAGCTGGGTATTGTTTCCTCAGAAGGATTTGTTTGAGATCGTGAAGGCGCCATTTCCTTATGTCCTGGTTCTCAACAATCATACAAGGGGAGCATGGTTGGCGCAGTGGTGAGAGCGCTCGTCTTCCACCAATGTGGCCTGGGTTCCATTCCCAGACTCAGTGTCATAAGTGGGCTGAGTTTGTTGGTTCTCTACTCTGCTCCGGGAGGTTTTTCTCCAGGTACTCTTGTTTTCCCCTCTCCACAAAAACCAACATTTGATTTGATTTGATTTGATTTATTTAGAGTTGATTTGATTTCATATATGTGAGGTGCATTTGAAAATTGTATAATTGAATTTGCGCCATATAAATAAATAATATTATTATTATTATTATTATTATTATAATTATTATTATTATTATTATTATTACATATCCTCCGAGCCAGGTTGTATGGTATGTTATTTTTAGTGTGTCTTGGATGGCTGAGATCATTAATTACGGTATAAACAAGGCCCTCACCAAAACAACGGAAGAGTTAAGAAGGGTGAGAGAACAAGCTAGCGAAAATAACCTCCTCTGTCTGGTAACAACTTACAATCCCAACAATCCACAAGTATTTCAGCTGTATTTCATGTTGAACCAAAACTCCTCATTAAAATCCATTATGAGCAAGACTAAAGTAACTCAAATGGATGCTAACAAACTCCTATTTCTCCGGGCAAAAGGACACTAATCCAGAAGTTAAAATTTGTGAAACAAAATGCTGCAGAACATGCCCCTATTTGAAACAGGGTAAAGAATTCACCTTCTCCACCATGAATGAAAATTTCGGATAAAGCACTCGATGAACTGCACCTCAACGAACTTGATTTACGTAATAACGTGCAGGATGTGGACATATGGTAATTATATAGGAGAAACGGGTGATGTCCTGAGAAATAGAGTGACAGTTCATAAACAGCAAATTAGAGACCCGCACACACGTATGCTAGGAGTCAGCAAGCATATTGATAATGTGCTGCAGGATTGACACCTCAGTTCACTATCTTTCCATTTTATAAGATTCTCAGCCCCTCAGAGGGCATGAGAAAGAACAAAGAGAGGTTTTTTATTTTGAAGTATAAACCTGTTGTTAATGATTTGAAATTATGCTAATTGCTCGCGCGCGCTTAGAATTACAATAGCCATTATAATTGTAATTACAATTACATCTGTGACGCAATAAGTCAATAAACACACTTTGCTATGCCTGAAGAGCCGCAACAGCAACAGCGGTTAAAGGCACTTCCTGGGCCAACGAAAGATGTAGAACCAAAAGGATCAATGATGATTCACAGTCCTGATTCGGCGAATAATAAAAACCAGTTAAAAAGAGACCGAAAATGGACAACTTTTTATTCAAAAAAGATAAAAAAAAATTTAAAATTTATGAATAAAAAACGTTTCAGTCTCTTGACCTTCGTCAGTTACAAACTGAATGTAAAAACCTACCACTTAAATACGCTTTTACAACAATGGTTACAAATTACATACAGGTTACGTAACTCAGACAATTATGGTGGTAACGAAAATGAAACGAAAAAACAATAGGTGTACAAGAAGTATGAAACAACTACGGTAAATTAACAGGATGTGAAATAACAAAAATAATAGAGCTAGTGATAAATGTTATGTAATTGTCGCAGCGCAACAGGTTCCCCATCGAGGGCCTCTGAATCATCATACCTGTCAGTATCATAACAAAATCCCTAAAGAGGGCCCTTAAACAATAAGTAATAATTTCCCAACAAGAGCCTTTGAATGACCTGGCTAGCACAAAAATAACAGAATACCCAAAAGAGGGCCCCTGAGCGCTGAAACAACTACAAGTGCTAAAGATTACAATTAATGAGTCGGTACGCCCTGACTTATTAAAATATATATAAAAATAAATTCTCTGCCAATACACACCTTAAGAAAATCGCAACCTATTGTCTAAACTCTGCTGAAATTAAGTATAATGGTGCGGTTTTTTGAATGAAATTCTTGTCTTTTATTAAGTCCATAAGGTAAAACAACTGCACACTCCAGTATGCTTCTTTCGTAATTAATAACTGTTCAGTTCTGTTGTTGTTCATATATATAACTTAGAAGCAGGCTGCTTATCCCTAAGGGTTTGTTCCCTGGGAATCCTACGTGCTCAATCTATTTGCCCCTCCACATGCTCCCTGTTATAACCCCTTTTAACCAAGTAACTGCACAATTCCTGAGCCTGTTTATCAAACAAAGCATCCGTGGAACATATACGTCTTATTCTAAGGGCCTGACCATAAGGGATACCTTTCTTACATGAATTAGGGTGACAAGAGGAATGAAACAAATATTGGCATTTGTCCGTAGGCTTACGATATAAATCTGTGGAAATTACTTCCTGGTTTAACAAAACACTAACATCTAAAAAGTTGACTTGCTTAGACGACCAGCTAAAAGTGAATTTAATAGTATTGTGAAATGTGTTCATAAGCCCCATAAACTCTTTGAGTCTCTCCTCTCCCTCCGTCCAAATAAAAAAGATGTCATCTATAAATCTACACTGTTCAGGTGTTTGAAAACATGAGAATTTTTTCAGTTGAGAGATGCTCTTTTACCCTGGTTGTAAAGTGACGTCTTGCCAATGTAACAGGAGTTACATCTTGCACAAGTAAATTGATACACAACCAGAGATTTTAACGCATCTGGAATAGGATCTTTGAAACTGAAAAAATTCTTGATTTTGAAAGAAGAAAAAACAATTCTGATGTCTATATCTTTGCAATAAACGTTTAACAAGCATTTTAGTTTTTTGCGTGCGACAGTAGAGAAATCACCCACAAATGGCAGTTTGAAGTATTGAATACCTGTAGTGTTTTCCCCAGTAGTCAACAAAGAAAAATTGTCAGCTGACAAAAATTCTCATGTTTTCAAACACCTGAACGGTTCACCTAGTTGTAAACGCAAATGCTCTGTTGACTGCTTCAAGATTATAGATTCAGCTAAAACTAGACATTGTCTTAAGCTCAAAGAAGTGATCTACATCAGCCGCTTAAAACCAGAACTGAATGCGCAATTACAATACAACGATTTTTGCTTCTTGTGACTCTATTACGTAATTCACACTCATGCATTTGCATGTGCATAATTGTAACTGTTACTGTATTTTAAATTTCAAATTGTTAACATACTCAAATTGTAAATGTACTTATAAACATTGGAAAAGGAAACAACACATTAAACTGATGATGGCATAAGTCATGCCAAAACATGTCTTTAAAAAGTTGCATCATGAGCTTGAAATTTCTGTTAATACTGTTATTGTCACGAATAAACGTATTCCTTTTGTGGTCACATTTCATCCGGCACTCCCTTGTATTTCTAAAATATTACACAGGCTTCATCCTGTTTTGCAGTCTTCTAGGCGTTGCCAGCTGGCCTTAGAACAGGTGCCCATGGTGGCTGTCCGGCGGCCTAGATGGTACATTCTGAACTTAAGACACCAGTTACTGTTAAGGGTTGTGGTAGATGTGGGGATAGACGATGCAGGGTTTGTGATTTCTTGGATGAGGGCATTTGTTTCAAATTAGAGTTACTGGGAGAGATTTTGTGATTAAATTTAAGCTGGTTTGTAATTCAGACCACGTAGTCTACCAATTGTCTTGTGCTATGTGTCAAATGCAATATGTGGGATCTACTATTAACAAGTTTAGGACTAGATTTAATAACCACAAGCCTAGGATTAATGCGCACAGAGGACTATCCTCTGAGAATAAACTTAAAGACGATGTTATATATAGGCATTTCAATCAGGCAGACCATCATGGTTTGAGTGATGTTAGAATACAGTTAATAGACAAGTGTTCAAGTGAGGAATATCTTAGGGATAGGGAGGCCTAGTGGGCATACCGTCTTCGATGTATTTATTCACTGGGTCTTAATAGTGATGATTTTTTTCTGTAGTAGGAATCCTCGAAGGGATTTACACCTTTTGCTGTTCATTACGAGAGAATACGCATTCATTTTCATGAATTGGCGACCAATAGTGCAAAGATACATTCATGAGCGACATAAAACGAACATTTGCACGTAACTCAGATTCAATAGCGATTTTTGCATTTTTGTTAACATTCAAAGAACGCTCTATTGTCTGTACAAGTGCATTAATATTTGTCTTATCCACACTAACGCCGTCCAGGAATGCTACCCATGCAAAAATACATCCTGCGTGGGCCGGCCTGGGCCAGCCCGGCCTTGGCTGGCCAGGTCTGGCCCTGGCCTGCCCTGGCCAGCCTGGTCCAGTAAATGGGTGAAACAATGCTTGACCCAGCCTGGCCCAGCCAGGCCTTGGCTGGCCAAGGCTGGCCCAGGCCAGTCAAACTTGGGTTTATGGAGAATTCTGCTGGCCTGGGCCAGCCCTGCCTTTACTTGGCCAGCCGATATTATAGTGTACTTGTTAAGAAAGCTTTTACTGGCCTCAGCTGGCCCTGACCAGCTTAAGTCAGTATATGCTGGACTTTTAACTAAGGGGGAAGCCTGTTCCAGGTGTTCAGATTGTGGCGAGCAGCAAAGGTTATTGCAATAATGAAAAATGTTGCAGCAAGTGGGAAAGACGAGGACAAAGAGACTGGGGAGAGGGGTCTCATGCAGTTCTTCACAATTTTTTATTATTCAGTAAGTAGGAAGATATTGGTTGTTTACCATTTAGCAAAAAAACCCGGAAATTTTGGTTGGAATGTAAATGGAAAGCCTATTTTGGTCTTCCCAAACTGAAAATTTCTGGGGAAAATGGAATTTCTTGAAAGGTAGTCAAAAATTCCTAAATGGAAATGTGAGTTCCATTTGCTCATTTCTACCATTTCCAGGCCTTTCAGCTTGGATTGCTTTGTAAACCTGACCGTTGGGAATGTTTGTGTAAATGGAAGACGCACACCTCAAGGAAATTTTCATTTTGGTGTTTGATGCATAC
>JAEMWC010001589.1:75000-107500 GCA_016490735.1 Pachyseris speciosa
AAATTAATCACAAATGACGAGAAACCACAATTTCTTTTTGTAACAGCTATATTTCGACCACATTCAGTTGACTTTCTTCAGTGAAATGTAATTATTATTGTAATCGTTGCCACATTTGTAAATTTCTGTGTGAAGGAAGGGTTTTTCGTAGCAACACCACTGGAAAGGAATTTAATATAAACTATAACCTGAACTGCAACTCGTTTTTTGACTTTAACTCAACAATTAATTCACTATGTCCAGTGGTGC
The DNA here is from genome assembly GCA_016490735.1 of Pachyseris speciosa. Lineage (NCBI taxonomy): Eukaryota > Metazoa > Cnidaria > Anthozoa > Scleractinia > Pachyseridae > Pachyseris > Pachyseris speciosa. Next base: position 75,250 of record JAEMWC010001589.1, read on the forward strand.
TTGCAGAAGTCCAGAAAGTAAATTATGATGGTTGTTATTTCAGATATTAGATATGTAAGTGGTACCAGTCAGCAAAATTCCCCCCACCATTACCCCCAAAAGTACAATTATCATGCCACTCATTTTTCTTTGGGAGTCCACATTTACTAATGCTTAGACCAAAAATGTTCTACCTTGCAGTTTTTCCAACAAAGGTTACCTTGTCTAGTGTGTCCACGCATTCTTTAAGTGGCAGCTTAAAGCTTAGTCAACTGACCAGAGTCATCCTGGGATGTATAGGAGGAATCATTGGACTCATTGTGATGGTAGTTATGTTCTTCTTTGTCTGCAAAAAAAGAGAATTGAAACACCAGGGATTGCCAATGATTTTACAAGAAACAAATTTGATGAATGATTTGCAAGGAAGTACATCTCAACTTCAAGTCAAGCAGCAGAGCGGAGAGTTAGCTACATCCCAAAGAGACTCACTTGTAGCTCAAGTACGAAAGAGAAACAGTAGTTACAGGTCTCAGCTATCATCGTCAGCATCAGCTGGAACTGTTATAACCTATGCAGAGGGTATGCCATAAATATTAGATTGTATAGCAGAAATAATTATTTGAAAATAACTTCTTCCAAGGAATGAGACAAAGGCGAGAGGTGCAAAAAGCTGCCACTACCTTGCAGCCTCACAGTTTCCCTAACAGACGCTAAACATAAAAGGATTTGTCACTTAACATTTCTTCCTCTTAAAGTGTCATACTTTCACTTGTCAGTTTACTAATCAAATAGCCTCCTGTTTTGCCTTCCACATAGGGAATCACATCTGTTTATCTAGTATACAATAATTATTAAGCCCTGACTTTTTTATGGATTGAAGCGAGTGAATTGAAATTATCAAAGGTCATTCCTATGACAGTTAAGGATGCCACTTCCTGATCTGAAGAGTGGGGGCCAACATTTTCATGTGTCCATATCCATCAGAGCACTGAACTTATGTGGCAAAAAGTGCAGTCCTATTTTCACTACTAAAACTTGCAGCTTGCAGGTTGGGGTATTGTTCAGTATGACTTGATAAAACCTAAACAAGCAAAAAATTATTGATGTCTGTTTTAGATCTATTTGAGTATCCACTGGATGAGAAATGGGAGGTCCCAAGAGAATCAATAGAAATAAAGGAGCTTGCTGGAGAAGGTGCATTTGGTTATGTTGCAAAGGCAGAGGCTTTTCAGCTGCCCAATATGCCCACACCTTGTACTGTTGCTGTCAAAATGTTGAAAGGTTAGTTCTTTTAAACCCCTGTTCTATCAGGTTTACATGTCAAACACATGTACTTAAACAGACATGCTGTTGAACAGTGAAGTGAACTACAAATTCTTCCTAAAAGTTCTAAAAAAGAAAAGGTGTATGGTTATCTCACTGAGATTTTTTGTTTGCTGACCATAAAGTTGATAGCAGAGCTCCAGTGGCCCAAAGGGCCACCAAGCAGAGCACCATGCTTATAGAGACCCTTGAACTGCTTTTCTCATGATAGTCATGGCTAGCAGTATTGCTCGGGGCGCAAACGCAGGACAACGACAGAGTCGCCCAATAAGTAATAATATCCTAACAATAATGATAATAATAATAATAATAATAATCCAATATGGCAGCCAACCTGGCTGATCAGCTAGTTTGCAGTGTGAATCTTTGATATAGGACATGTGTCATGGCCAATTGACAGCTGTCAAAACAAGGTTTTCGCTGACCAGTATCACGTGACCATATCGTGGGCTCAAGTTTAGAGCTCACTGAGGTCAGCTGCTTTTTTGAAGTTGACTGCTGACCAGGTACTGGTTTTTGATTGGATCACAGGCTCAAGCCAGGATAACTTAACCAAAATGAGGCTTAATTTTCTGCACACTTTCTGCGGCTCGTGGGCAGTGGCTACAAATTTCACATTTGGGGCCTGGCCAGTTGCTGGAAGCATGGTTAATGCTAACCCAGGTTAAATACCATGACAACCTATAGGTTTTAATACATCTCAACCCATGGTTAGTGCTAACCATGCTTCAAGCAGCTCAGCCCAGTTGGTTTCTTCATTTTGACCCAAACAATTTCATCTTCTTCAAAGTTTGTCTTTTAATTCACATAAAAGGCATAAGAATCAAGAACTAGTAAACAGCTACTCCGGAAAGTGAATTTTCAAGTGATAAAAAGGAAGAACAAAAGATTTGTCTCAGGAAACGCTTAAAACTTAGATCAACTTGCATAATCAACGTCCAGACATATATAACAAATGATTCAAGGCTTCAAGGGCTTTCACTTTACCGGGGCATCTTGCAGCTCACCAAGAAAGGTCACTTAACAGTTCACCAGCATTAAGGGGAAGAAAGAGTAGCTCAAAGTTAGTGGAAGAAGTTCTTTCTTTGGACAAACCGTTTGCTATTTTTCCAGAATGATGCGTGTTTTAACTAAAGTGGGTTCATATTTTCAAGTGGTACCGACCTCTACAACATAGGTGACTGAATTAAATAAATTGAAGCTGAACATTTGGTTTAATCATTGTTACTTTTGTTCAGGAATGAAGTTTATATTTTTCTCTCGACTGGATATAAATAACAATCATCTCTACTTGTTTTGTATGCAAAGAATTAGTTGAATTGTTTGTTTGTTTCATTGTTTTCCTTGCAAGCGAACAAGTGTTTTTAACTCCACTTGGCTGTCTGTTTTAATCAGTGTTTTTCGATGTTGGTGCTTCAACAACTTTAAAAAGATTTTTGCCCTTATCTTATTAACACGTAATCGCAATGAGTCCTCGTAAAATTAAGCATTAAGCCCAGGCTAAATGATAAAACAAGCAGTGAAAACGTAAAGCTTGTGGGATGTGGCTGGAGTGACAATGATATACCTCACAAATTAATGTGATTTGGTAAGCTGAAGCCACTCTAAAGGCACTAAGGCCACATGGTAGCGGGCATTACCCCTTAAATCTACCAAAGCAAAGATTGAGCCCAAGCATTAGCAGCCATATACAGCTGTTTCGGCCTTGTTAGGCCTCATCAGCATGGCATAGCTAATGCTCAGGCTCAAGTACCCACATATCCATAAAACAAGCAGTGAAAACGTAAAGCTTGTGGGATGTGGCTGGAGTGACAATGATATACCTCACAAATTAATGTGATTTGGTAAGCTGAAGCCACTCTAAAGGCACTAAGGCCACATGGTAGCGGGCATAACCCCTTAAATCTACCAAAGCAAAGATTGAGCCCAAGCATTAGCAGCCATATACAGCTGTTTCGGCCTTGTTAGGCCTCATCAGCATGGCATAGCTAATGCTCAGGCTCAAGTACCCACATATCCATAAAACAAGCAGTGAAAACGTAAAGCTTGTGGGATGTGGCTGGAGTGACAATGATATACCTCACAAATTAATGTGATTTGGTAAGCTGAAGCCACTCTAAAGGCACTAAGGCCACATGGTAGCGGGCATTACCCCCTAAATCTACCAAAGCAAAGATTGAGCCCAAGCATTAGCAGCCATATACAGCTGTTTCGGCCTTGTTAGGCCTCATCAGCATGGCATAGCTAATGCTCAGGCTCAAGTACCCACATATCCATAAAACAAGCAGTGAAAACGTAAAGCTTGTGGGATGTGGCTGGAGTGACAATGATATACCTCACAAATTAATGTGATTTGGTAAGCTGAAGCCATCCAGCCACATCCCACAAGCTTTACGTTTTCACTGCTTGTTTTATCATTTAGCCTGGGCTTAATGCTTAATTTTACGAGGACTCATTGCGATTACGTGTTAATAAGATAAGGGCAAAAATCTTTTTAAAGTTGTTGAAGCACCAACATCGAAAAACACTGATTAAAACAGACAGCCAAGTGGAGTTAAAAACACTTGTTCGCTTGCAAGGAAAACAATGAAACAAACAAACAATTCAACTAATTCTTTGCATACAAAACAAGTAGAGATGATTGTTATTTATATCCAGTCGAGAGAAAAATATAAACTTCATTCCTGAACAAAAGTAACAATGATTAAACCAAATGTTCAGCTTCAATTTATTTAATTCAGTCACCTATGTTGTAGAGGTCGGTACCACTTGAAAATATGAACCCACTTTAGTTAAAACACGCATCATTCTGGAAAAATAGCAAACGGTTTGTCCAAAGAAAGAACTTCTTCCACTAACTTTGAGCTACTCTTTCTTCCCCTTAATGCCGGTGAACTGTTAAGTGACCTTTCTTGGTGAGCTGCAAGATGCCCCGGTAAAGTGAAAGAGTGGCTTCAGCTTACCAAATCACATTAATTTGTGAGGTATATCATTGTCACTCCAGCCACATCCCACAAGCTTTACGTTTTCACTGCTTGTTTTATGGATATGTGGGTACTTGAGCCTGAGCATTAGCTATGCCATGCTGATGAGGCCTAACAAGGCCGAAACAGCTGTATATGGCTGCTAATGCTTGGGCTCAATCTTTGCTTTGGTAGATTTAAGGGGTAATGCCCACTACCATGTGGCCTTAGTGCCTTTAGAGTGGCTTCAGCTTACCAAATCACATTAATTTGTGAGGTATATCATTGTCACTCCAGCCACATCCCACAAGCTTTACGTTTTCACTGCTTGTTTTATGGATATGTGGTACTTGAGCCTGAGCATTAGCTATGCCATGCTGATGAGGCCTAACAAGGCCGAAACAGCTGTATATGGCTGCTAATGCTTGGGCTCAATCTTTGCTTTGGTAGATTTAAGGGGTAATGCCCGCTACCATGTGGCCTTAGTGCCTTTAGAGTGGCTTCAGCTTACCAAATCACATTAATTTGTGAGGTATATCATTGTCACTCCAGCCACATCCCACAAGCTTTACGTTTTCACTGCTTGTTTTATGGATATGTGGGTACTTGAGCCTGAGCATTAGCTATGCCATGCTGATGAGGCCTAACAAGGCCGAAACAGCTGTATATGGCTGCTAATGCTTGGGCTCAATCTTTGCTTTGGTAGATTTAAGGGGTAATGCCCGCTACCATGTGGCCTTAGTGCCTTAAGAGTGGCTTCAGCTTACCAAATCACATTAATTTGTGAGGTATATAAATGATAAAACACTTCATCCAACATCGTGTTAGAAGAGCATGTTTGCATGACCATTTAACTTTAACCACCTCTCTCAACTTTGTATTGAAATGGCTTTCCATGTTTGATCCAGATCAAACATTTTCATCCGACATTTCGCTCTATGAAGAAATGTTTGTTTAGCCAACCCAACCAAGAAAGTGCACATTCAGCAAAAATCAAACCAAATGAAGTACATAACATCAAAATTTCAGCGATAACATGCAAAAATTGTCCTGTGTACTCGCTTTGTCTTGTGTTTGGTCAAACATTGTTTGTTTCCCTGCTAGCAGGGAAATTGTTGGCTAGTCAGCCAACGTCATGTTTGTCAAACACAGTGTTCAGGAAAATGTTTGATTGTTTAGCCAGCACTTTAGTATTACTTGTATTTGTGCGAAGAGGACAATTTCAGCAATTTCTGAAAACACAAGTGATGTTAATCCTCAATTTTTCTCGGCCCCATGTGATTACCTATCCAAACGATTGGTTTGTTTTCCTTTTCTCTTTTCTCTGACATTATTTTAAGCTTAAGTCAAAATTGCTTAGCAATTTTTATTAACTTAATTACTATGAAATATGTTTGTTACTTGTCTAATTTCCCCACTTTCTCCAAAGAAACCTACAAACCCATGTATCGCAATTTGTTTTCTTCCAATGGTTTATTTTGTGGTTTGTGAATTGTGGTCAATTCCTGTTGACTGCTCTAAACGAAACCTACCTTGTTCGTACTCTAGGGACCGTTATGTCAAAATTTAAAATTGCTTTGCAATTTTTCGAACTTACTGTGAGAAATCTTTTGCTACTTGTCTAATTTCTCCATCTTTGCCAAGTTTTTTCCGAAGAAACATTTGCATCCTACTTTAATTGTTTCCTTGCGATATTTTGTTGTTCTGTGGTTTTCAAACTACGGCCAATTCCTGTTGACTGCTCTAAACTATCAGGTGGATTGGTACTCCTCTTTGACTTTCTTTTCCACAATGCCTCTAATGAGTCTTTCCTAAATGAAGTAGCTGGATTTCTTGGGTTACAGGAGCCTTATCATACAGTCAAGGTCCATGTACTTAACAATTCTGTGGAGACTTTTCAAGCCATGCTATTGACGATTGAGATCGAAGGGGTCAACGGCCAGTTTAACAAAGAGATCTGCGTGAAGACTTGTCCACGTAGTGTGACTGGTGGTTACAAGGTTGAAGACTGGCGGGCTAACCAAGGAAGGTGGCCTCATCTGTCCCAGTGTGACTTCCCTTCTCCAGCAAAGGATGGTTTGGTGGATCTGTTGATTGGGGTGGACAATGCAGACTTACATTACTCATTTGTTGATGTGCGAGCCGAACGGGAGAGCCAGTTGCACGTTTAGGTCCACTTGGGTGGACCTGTATTGGATGTCCCAACAGCAGAGAGGAGTCTGGATCAAGGTCCCATATCATACGAACATTGTTATCGCGGGAGGCAGGACCAGGATGTGGGGTTGCTGTTTGTTATGAGTTGGATCAGACATTAAAGAGGTTCTGGGAGGTTGAGAATTATGGGACTGAAACCAGAGACCTCATAGTATGTACCAATGAAGAGAAAGCAGCCCTTCACAAAGTCAGCAGCTCTGTGCATTACAATGATGGCAGATACCGAATTGCCGTACCGTGGAAGGAGCAGAGGCTGCAATTGCCAAACAACCGTCAGATGGCTGTATCCCGTCTTCACAGCACCGAGCAAACCTAAAGAAGAACGAGTTTGTTGGAAAGGAATACCAGGAAACTATTGCAGCGTACATGTATGTGGAGAAAGGTTATCTTCGCAAGGTTCCTAGAAATGAAGACCCACCCCCTGAAGTTTGGTACTTCCGAATGAGCAAGTCCACAACTAAAGTCAGAATTGTCTTTGACTGTTCAGCAAAGTGTAATGGCATTCCCCTTAATGACGTCATCAGTGTGGGACCTAAGCTGCAGAGAGAGTTGTTTGATGTGCTTCTCCGCTTCCGCCGCAATCCAGTCGCTTTGGTTTGCACATCAAGGAGATGTACCTCCAGATCGAGATTGAACCTAAGGACTGTCCGTTATTCCGAATTCTGTGGCGTGATAACAAGACAGACCAGGACCCAGAAGAGTATGAGTTCAGCTGAGTCGTGTTTGGAAAAAACTCAGCCCCAGTGGAAGCCCAGTTCATTGCACAAGAAAATGCTAGACGACACAGAATCACCTACCCATTGGCTGCCGACACCGTGCTCAAGTCCACTTACATGGATGACTCACTTGACAGTGTAGAGGATGACGACATGGCGATCAATCTGTACCACCAACTTAAAGCACTTTGAGAGAAAGCGGGCATGCATGCTAGGAAGTGGGTTTCAAATTCTGAAAGAGTTGTAGCAGCTACACCGATCGAAGACTGTGCCACTGAGGTGAACATTAAAGATCACAATACAGTTACGACAACTCTTGGATTGCAGTGGAACAGCACTGAGGACATGTTCGTGGTCCCTGTGACGTCAGTGCCAGTGGAGTACCCGATAACAAAGCGAAATGTTCTGAAGAAGATTGCCGCAGTTTTCGACCCTCTTGGTCTTGTCAGTCCTTTCATTGTGCAAGCGAAGATGATGCTTCAGGAGCTGTGGACGAGAGGGTACGATTGGGATGAGGAAGTTCAAGACCAGGTGGTCAATCGAATCCAAGAGTGGTTTGCACAGCTGCAATGCCTTGAAAAGCTCAAAATCCCTAGGTGCTTGAGAAATCCACAGTCAGTCAAGTCCAAACAAGTGGTAACCTTTGTTGATGCTTACAGCAAGCCTACGGAGCCGTATCATATCTCCTTTGCCAGTATGAAGATGGATCAGTAACTAGTCAGCTGATAGCCTCAAAGAGCAAAGTTGCCCCCTGACACCAATGACCGTACCAAGGTTGGAGTTAATGGGGGCTATTTGGGGTTGCGATTAACCTAGTCCATATTACGAGTTCTAGAGGTACAGATGAAGGATGCAACATTCTACTCTGACAGCATGGTGTTATGGTGGATTCGGGGAAGAGGAAGAGATTTCAGGCCTTTTGTTGCCAACTGCATTGGTGAAATACAAATGCACTCAGACCCAGTTCAGTGGCAGCATGTTCCCATGGAACAAAATCCAGCAGACTTGTGCTCTAGAGGGGCCAGTCCGTTAGAGCTTGCCGAGTCCCCCCTGTGGTGGAATGGACCCAAATGGTTGACAAAACCCAGCAGAGAGTGGCCAAGGATGCAGTTAGCAGAGTGCCTAAAAGACCTGCCCGAGGCAAAGTCCGTCAAGAAAAGAGAATAGGAAGCCACCTCGTATGCAACAGTGCAGACAACTGAGCCCAGTCGGGCAGCAGGTGGGAAGCAGTGGAGGCTGGATCCAACCCGGTTCTCTAGTTGGAGTCGGCTTGTCCATATCCATGCCAGAGTAAGGAGAGTGATCTGCAACTTGTCCAAGGCAAATGAGAAGCAGACCAGTGTGGCATTGTTACCAGATGAGATAAGAGACGCTGAACAGGAAGTGGTACAATTGTGCCAGTGAGAAGCATTCCCTGAAGAATACAAGGCATTAAGCTCCAAGAAGCCATTACCTAAAATGGAAGTTGAATCCTATGTTGGACGAAGATGGGTGTATCCGTTCGAATGGGCGACTGCACTTTTCCGAGTACCTGCCTTATGATGTGCGTTACCTCGTGGACACTGGGTCACTAAGCTGGTCGTGAAGCACTACCACGAACAGGCAAATCATTCAGCTGACACCAATTTTGTGTTGTCCCAGGTCAACGAAAAATTCTGGATAGTGGCCGCTCGTGAAGAGATCAGAGAGTGGGAAGAGGAGTGCAACACTGGCAAACAAATGAAAAACAAGACTGCGACGCAGATCATGGCTCCGCTGCCAAATATCCGGTTAAGATTTACATTCCGTCCCTTTGATCAGACCTCAGTGGATTACGCTGGCCCTTTTACCACCATACAGGGACGAGGTGTGCAGGCTATGTCTGTTCACTTGCCTGTCCACCCGAGCTGTTCATCTAGACATGTCATTTGGTCTGGACACCGATAGTTTCCTAAACGCATTTACACGCTTCACCAGCAGAAGAGGTGTGCCTACGGAGATGGTTAGCGACTGTGGTACAACTTTGTGGGGGCCGTTAACAAGCTTAAAGAACTGGTCAGCAAGTTGGACCAAGACAAGATTCAGCAGAGTAACACTTACCGGGGTGTGAAATGGAAGTTAACCCACCAGGTGCACCTCGCTATGTTGAAGTCGGCAAAGAAAGCTATCTTCGCAACATTGGGCACAAGCGACGTGACAGACGAGGAGCTAATGACTGCCTTTACTGGAGCTGAAGGTCTGTTAAATTCACGTCCGCTGACTTATCAGACAGCGGATTCACGAGATGATGTTCCGCTTACCCCTAATCATTTTTCCATGGGCAACTGGGGGGAAACTTCACCCCTAAAACCGTTGACACAACCGTGTTTAGTCCACGCAAGCGCTGGCGCAGAGTTCAGGAGATAATCTCCCGGGTTTGGCAAAGGTGGCTTCAGGAGTACCTTCCATTGCTAAGCATGAGGCCGAAGTGGACTGAAGTCGTCAGAGATCTAAAGGATGGCAACGTAGTGCTTGTGTTGGAGCCTAATCTGCCCAGAGGATGCTGGCCTCTTGGACGCATCCTTGAGACCTACCCTGGAAGGGATGGGCACACCAGAGTTGCCAAGGTCCAGTGCGGACAGAGAACTGTGGTGAGACCCATCCACAAACTTGTGCCGCTTCAGGAGAATTAGAACAATGATTGAACATTGATCTTGGAACGTTGATTTTGACCATTGATTTCAGAACAATGATTTAAGTTTTTTTTCTTAGAGATTACACACTGTTAGTATCCTCCCAGTGTGAGAAGGGGGAAATGGACAAAAGACAATGATGCTTTGTAACGCGTCACGCGATGCCTTCTTATTTTTTAATGTTAAAATTAGAGAGCCAATCGGAGTGCTTTGAATGACTGACAGATTTACTGATGCGTATCCGAGCACATGCGGGAGGGTGCACGCTTTTGGATGTTTTTCGGTTTATTAAAGTCCGTTATGGTTGAGAATTCCTGAGGAACAGTTTTATTTCGCCATTCTGCACTTTCCTACTGCACAGCCAAACTGATTTTTTGTAATCTGTTCTCCGAGTTTCACTGTAAGTGCATAATGAGATCTAGCACACCTTCTTTGCATAAAACTACTTACTGAATATAAAACCCACATTTCTACAGTTTTACTGTCATTTTGCTGCATTTCACTCTGAACTAAATTAATATATATAATTATTTAGCCAAGCCTAAAAGCGGAGCTCCAAAAGCATTGTAATTTCTTGTTTTACTGGCATTTACATATAGTCTGCTTAATTGTCATATCACCCATCTGATGTCACTCATGCTACAGATGCAATGCTGTAGAAGATAGTATGGAAAGGTGATCTGAGCCAGTGGCACAGCGGATTTGGACCCCAGGCAGATTTGAATCGTCTGATCCACTGATCTGCTTGTGGATCAGATTTGGACTGGTGATGCCCTAGTCCAGAAAGGCTAGCAGATATGAACCCCCTTTTATGGATTTGGACCCCCCCCCCCCCCTCCTAAAAACAAGGGTTCTATTGAGTAAGGTAATAAACTTCCTTTGCAAATTGTGGTTGGAGTTGTTAAAAAAGCAAAATAAAAATATTGAGAGGTAGTTTTTCTTTTAAAATTATCTTTAATACTTCATGTAAAAAAGAACCTACAGCACTAGTTTCATCTATAAATTGTTAAAACCAAACATTCTTAAAACTTAGAGCAATACCTAAGGACAGGTCTGTTTCCCTGTTCAACATTAGACTACTTAGTTATGGTTTAGGGCCACTAGATATTGGTGAAGAAGCCTGGTGATTGCTCCTTTGAATCAGTATCACATCAGTTATATAGTGATTCAGATCATCACTTCAGAATGAATGCAATTTCAATTATCCACAGCCTCCCATGAGACAGTCAGAAATTAAAAATTGTGTATCCTCTGGATATATGTATGCCTCAAAAACATTATGAAAGAAAGATACATGGAAATCAATAAATATATTTAGATGCTATGAATTGAGACCAAGATATTTCTTTTGATCAGTTACTTCTTGACCTTACTATCTCAACAAAGACTGCTTGCTAGCATTAAGCTCATTAATCAATGCACCTACAGTGTTTTCAAAAAGAAATCTAGCTGTTCTTCTGGCTGGCCAAGTGCAAGACCAAACAACTTGATAATAAAATATTGGGCATTTGTTTGATACAACTATCAAGGTATTTATTAACAATGTGGTATAAGGATTTAATTAGGTAATGATTCATCAAAGTAAAAGTACTGGAAATCAGTGTTAGCCATGTTAACTTCATTTTCTATTTTGCTAGAAAGGTAAGGACTAGTCTCACATTTCTCCATGTACATTTAAAATTAAACAACATACTTCATCAAACATCAGAAATCCCATTAAACATTAGTGTCAAATGTCATCCAAACATCCCACAACATTGGTGTAACCAGCTACTAATAAAATTAATTGAAAGACTGTATGCAGGAGAAGGAAGTCCAAAGGATGTGTACATACGCTGACGACTGTACAGTTTATGAGAGTGTACCAAGTGGCTGCTCATCAAATATGCAGAAAGTCCTTGATGGCCTCCAAAGCTGGGCTACTAGAAATAACATGCTACTGAACCCCAAGAAAACTAAAGATATGTGGATTTCCTTCTGCAAAAATTCTATCGAGCCGGAAACTCTGCGAATAAATAACACGCAAGTGGAGAGGGTATCCCAGTTTAAACTACTTGGAGTATGGCAGCAAAATAACCTACGTTGGAACTACCATGTCAAGCAAATAATATAGAGAGCCTGCAAGAGATTGTATCATCTACGTGAATGTAGGAAAGCAAGGTTGCCTACGGTGGTTGGCATTATAGTTTATTGTACCAAAATCCGCCCAAGCCTTGAATATGTGTCACAAGTCTGGGGTGGTCTACCACAGTATTTGGCAGTCGACTTACAGTCCATACAAAACAGGTGTCTGGATATAATAGGTATATCGAGAACATCTCTCCCAGCGTTGGAGCAGAGACGAATGGAAGCAACAAAACGTGAATTGGAAAGAATGATAGAAGACATCAATCATCCCAATCAAGTATTGTTCTCTAAGCCAAGTATAAGTCATAGTTACAATCTACGATCCAAACCTGGTCCAGTTGTCATACCAAGGTCTGGAACCCAAAGACATGCAAACTCTTTTATAGCAAGAGCCACAAGGCTGCTAAATTCTTAAATGTATAGTACACTTATAAATCCATATTTATATTTATATTAATTATTTCCAGGTAAAACCATGAGGTCTGGAAATCATTTTATTGTAATTTTACATTATTTCTTATACTGTAAATCCATTGTATTTCTCTGTCAAAGATGGATCATTAAAGTTATTATTATGAGAAAGAGCTTACTTTAAGTTTAATTTGTGTCCAAAAAATCCGAGCAGCAGCAGAGAAATAAGAGTTTTTGATAGCAAAAGTTTGCAAAAAAAAAAGACAGACATTCTTGAGTCCAGACTACTTTCAGATGAAAGCGTTAAGGAATTCAAAGCAGATCAAAAACAAAACACTGCAAGCAAACAAAGTATGATGCGAATGTTTGTTCGAAGATTCTTGGAGAATTAAGTTGGAGAAGTTAAACAAGACTAGCTAGTAACAAAAATAGCTTGTAAATGATTAAGCTAGAAAAATCGGTATTTATTTTGACATAAATGCCCTTAGAAAAGACAAATAAAGGTACAAACTGATCGTTTAGAGCAGTCAACAGGAATTGACCGCGGTTCAGTAACCTCAAAACATTAAAACGTTACAAAAAAACAATACACAACGCCTATGTTTGTTGGAAGATTCTTGGAGAAGGTGGAGAAATTAGGCAAGTAACAAAAATATCTCCAAGCAATTTTGACATAAATTTCCATAGAAAAGACAAAAAAGAGGTCCGCACCTGATCGTTCAGAGCAGTCAACAGGAATCACAGGCAGCAATCACTCGGAATGCAGCAGAGCTGAATAATAGCGCCATTTCCCACAAAATCATTGCTTTCCTTGGCTAAGGTGACACAAAACCCAAAAGTGCTTTGATAGTTTTACTGTTACTTCCCATGCCTGCTGAAGAACCTTCTTCAATTAATGATTCTCAGTGGCAAAACAGCATCCAGTTCGACAAAGAAAGTGCTTTCCAAACCACACGAGCATTTCTCTTGCAGACCCGTCCACTATGAAGTTTATCAAAGCCAGCCAGCCAGTCAATCCATTTCACTGTTTTTAATATCCACACTAATGTCCTGATTCTTAGGCCCGGTTCATACGTCGCATTTTCAATTCAATTAAGTGCGACTGAAATGCAACTGTTGATTCATACGTCGCACTTGTGCCGCACTTAATTAATACTACAAATTATACTTCTGATGGTACTTCTTTTGTCTTGAGAAAATGCAACAAAACGTTTCCCGATCTTGCCCGGTCTCGAGCTTGAGTTTCTGCCTTCAATCAAGTTTAAAAAAACAAACAAACAAACAAAACAATTTTCCCTCGCAGACACGTACACAGCTAGTAAAAATATCCAAACATTGATCCTTACGGGTTCAAACCAAAGGTAAAAAACAATGTCACTTACCATATGTGTAGTTGTGGTTGTCCTTAATACTGACAAGGAGTTTTGGAAAATAAAGTCCACTTCACCCTCCACACTGAGAAAAATAGTGTTTCTCAGTGTGGAGGGTGAAGTGGACTTTATTTTCCCGAAACTCCTTGTGAGCAGTAAGGACAACCACAACTACACATATGGTAAGTGACATCGTTTTTTATTTCCTATTTCTTACAAATTTCCAGACTTGAACTTCAACCCATATGTGCCCTGTATTTTCCCATATAAAATCTCTATAATTGTGGCAGATACAGAGCCTGGGTTACCAGTGTTCAAACAAACACTTGAGAATTAGTCAAAGTTACAGAGCAAAACTTGGGTTGTTTACAGTCTTAGGACAAAGATTTCTAACTTTTTCAATGAAGTGTGAAGTGCGCTAGTTTTTGACAGCTTTCTATCAGATTTTGAGACGTGTACATGCATTTGATCAGCTTTTTCCCCTCGAGTTTGGCTTTGAAAATCAGGGCCATAGCTAGCATGAAGCGAACCGAGGCACTTGCCTTGGTAGAAATGTCGAGTTTATGGTATTTTTTTTATTGTGTGTGTCTTATGCCATGATGCCATGATAGTCACGTGGGCCCGCAGTAATTGGCTATACTTAGCTGTTGCAATGTCCCTGCCAAACGTATTGATTGCATTAATGTTTTTTATTTATTTATTTTTTTGTGTGTGTGTGTTTATCAAAATGGCAAAGCTAATAAAAAAAATTATGATAATATAAAGCAGGCTCTCCAGTTTCATATTTGCATTAAGCATTTGTTTGAGGTTCCTGTAAAAGGCCATAAATTTTAAAGGTGTTTTGTATTCTCTTTACCAGCATTGCCTCCCTAACAATTTTCGTCCTGTTACAGCCCAGAAAATACAATGCCAATACCGCTAAAAGATGATAAGTTTCTTCTCTTATTGTCTTCAGTTTTTTAGTTTGTTTTTCCAACGATTTCCTGCTAAAATGCTAAAACGAGGTTTATCGCTAGTGCAGTGACTTTTCACTTGGCATACATGGATGGGTGGAAATCAAATTTTGTCGGGCAGATGGGTTACCATATTTTCTTAACCATGGTGCTCAGCACACGCAGAGCTCCATTACAAACTTGAGGTTGACTTTTCTCAAAGACAGAAAAGCATTAATATATAAATTTAGCCAAGCCTAAAAGCGGAGGTCCACAAGTATTATTGTTTTACTGGTATCGAGCAATTGCAACACCACATGGCTTTCCTTGCGCCAATAGTTTATGTTATAGAGCAGTCAAAAAGAATTGGCCGCGGTTCAAAAGCCTCAAAACATTACAAGGAAACAATACAGTCGACACGTGTGTTTGTTCGAAAACAAATTTAACAATCAAAGAACGATCAAATATTTTATCCCATCCAACATCGTTGGACAAGCATGTTTGAAGGTTTAGCCACCTCTCTCAATACTGAGTGCATTAAATGGCTTTCCATGTTTGATCTAGATCAAATTAAACATGTTCATGCATCCAAATTTCGCACTACAAACAAATGTTTGATCGTTTAGCCACCCCAACCAACTAATCGTGTACAAACGGTAAAGAGCAACAAAATGAGCTGCATAACATCAAAACTTTCAGCGATAATACGCTAAAATTATTATTTTGTATTTTTCACTTGGTTGGGTGTTTGGTCAAACATTGTTATGCATGTAGCCACCAAACGTTTTGTGTGACAAACACGATGTTGGATGAAAATGTTTGACCTTTTAGCTGGGGCTTAACAAACATATTTCGTAGCAAGTTTAAGCTTAGACATAAGCTTAAATGTCGTAGAAAAGAGAAAAAGGAAAACAACCTCACTGATAGTTTGGATAGGTAATTGCATGGTGCTGAGTAAAATTAAGGATTAACATCACTTGTGTTTTCAGAAAGTTGGTGAAATTGCCCTTGTCGCGCAAAATATAAGTGATACTATAGCTAATCCTTAATTTTACGAGGACTCATTGCGATTACGTGTTAATAACATAAGGGTAAACCGGCGTTTCTTTCAGTGGTAGCTTAACACTGTAGAAACACAGATGTTGACAAACATGTACAGTCAGCCAAGAGGAGGAAAAACACTCATTCGCTCATAAGCAAAACAGCAAACAAACAATTTGACTAGGTACTTCTTTGTGTCCCAAACGAGTAGATTGCTATTTATATCCAGTCGAGACAAAAATACAAGTTTCATTCCTAAACAAAAGTAACAACAACAACAACAATAAGAAGCTTGTCCCACACATAGCCGCAAAGCTAGTCGAGGAAGGACAAGATGAGCATGAGAACATATCAGAAAAGACAAATAACAATGAATTACAAACATGCAACGGAAAACTTAACTTTACATAATAATGCGGGCAGGTAATTTTATTATCATTAATATTTCAATCAAAAAGAGATGAAGAGGGAAAAGGAGAATCAGATTATACTAATAAGAAAAAGAGAAGGACAAAAGAGGATCAGTTTTTCATTAGGTCAATTATTATTTCCACTTCAATATAGGAGTCTACAGTTTGAAGTATGTCGAATAACTTTCCTTTTAGGGATTTTTCAAAAGATTTTTTTGCACTTTTTTTAGAGTTGCAGGTATCCCATTCCAAATTTTGACTCCAACACGCGAGAAAGCATTTCGTGTGGCATTAATGTGCGATTCCTTTGTATAAAGAGGAACACGTTTTATAGGAATGGACACTAGAAGTACAAGAAAACAAATTCAAGATATTTCTTGGAGCAGTATTTACGTTTATATCATACATAAGGTTGCAAACGGATTCATAATACAGGAATTGTACAGGTAATATTTTTGCTTCAACAAAAAATGGTATGGCATGGTCGTTTGTTTCAGCAAAGTATATTAGCCGTAAGGCGTGCTTTTGAAGGACAAGAATTTGATCAAGGAAAGTTTTACATGCATTGCCCCAGGAAATAAGACCATAAGTTATGTAAGGTATGATAGTGACTGATAAATATTTAGAAGAGTGCAAGTATAGGAACAATATGCCGTAACCTTGCATTAACCCAATTGTCTTACTTATTTTTGTTGCAACAGAATTAATATGTGTCTTCCAGGACAAATTTTCTTCAATTAACAAACCAAATGCTAAGCTTCAATTTATTTAAGTTACCTGTGTTGTTGAGCTTTCTACCACTTGAAAATACGCATCGATCCACTATAGTAAAACACGCATCTACAAAGATAGCAAATGGTTTGCCCAAAGAAAGAAATTCTTCCACCAAGTTTGAGCTACTCGTTCCTCCCCTTAATGCCGGTGAATTGTTAAGTGAACTTTCTTGGTGAGCTGCAAGATGCCACGGTAAAGTGAACAAGCCCTTGAAGCATAAGATCAATTTGTTTTTCAACCACACAATCCGGGCGCCATACAAGTGGATCCAAAATTTAAGAATTTCCTGAAAAAAATCTTTCGCTCTTCCATCTTGTCAGTTGAAAATTCACCTTCCAGAGACTTTCAAGTACTTTTTCATTTTTATGCCTTTTATGCGAATTAAAAGACAGAATTTCGAAGTAGATGAACTTGTTTTGCTCAAAATGAAGAAACCAACTGAATGTGAAATTTCAAGCTGCAGAAAGCGCGCAAAACATTAAGCCTTGTTTTGGTTTGGGTGTCCCACACCTGGCTTGAGCCTGCGATTCAATCGAAAACCAGTACCTGGGCAGCGGTCAACTTAAAAAAACAGCTGACCTCGAACTTGAGCCCGCAATATGGTCACGTAAAACTGATCAGCGGATACCTTGTTTTGACAAGTGTCAATGGGCCTTCCAATATCAAAGATGTATGCTCTAAACTAGCTTGTCAGCTGGAGTATGGCCATCATGTTGGATTATTATTATTATTATTATTATTATTATTATTATTATTATCAACACACAATGAATGGGACATTTCACATCTCATACATGGAGGGGCGGACGTGTGTATGTACGTACATACGGTGACCAAAACCGAATTTTTAGTACAATAGAAACACAACAGTTTACTGTTTCTTTGTTTAATTAAAGAAAATGCCTCTGATGTTGAATTAGCTGACCTTATATCTGAAATGGAAACAATGAAAGAAATTGGAACACACAAAAATATTGTGAACTTTCTTGGAGCCTGCACAGTGCAAGGTAAGTAAGTATATAAACCAGTTAAAACGTAAGCTGATCTGCGTGCAAAATATCGCAGATCAGCTTAAGTTTTAACAAACTTTCTCTTGGCTGTTTTATCTGATGAGTGCTGCACATGTTGTGTGGTACGAAACTAGTTAGTAATAAAATGGCAAATAAGTCGAAACTTCAGTTGATCAGACCACCTTGATTGTATCAATGCTCTATCTAGTTCTTCTATTGAGCACTATGTCAGCAGGCGTGTTCTTCAACTGGTGTATATATCAGTTCATCATCTGTTAAATATATATATATATATATATATATATATATATATATATAGAAACAAAACAACTCTCTTTAATCTCTCAGACATGTTTCGACGGTACATCCATCATCGTCAGTGTGACAGTTAAGATAACAATAGTTTGTTACATAGTGTTACGATAACAAATGTTTGTTGTAACATTACGTTTGATAAAATTTAGAGGTAAATGGTTAAACAGTGTGCGCGCGCACCTGACCATGAACATCCGGTCGAGGTGCCTATAAGGAAAGTGACACATTGATGTGTTTTACCTGCTGATTCAGGTCAGGCTTCTCCCATTTTATGTACATAGATTTCTTAAGCTTAACTTGAAATCTAGTAGCCGCAGAGTTAAACAAGCTGGTAAGCAAGAGCTACAACAAGACTCTGAACTCTGTAAATGTTTAAAGACATGAGAGGATCTGTCCAATGATAGGTGCTCATACCTCTTCCATATATATATATATATATATATATATATATATATATATATATATATATATATATATATATATATATATATATATATACGACTTTGCCAATATTTCGTCTTTATTAAAAGACTTCATCAGGGCAACTAAATATATATATATATCCATATGAGTTCATATGGATTTTAATACAGCTCTGTTTCGTAGACCAACAAAGGTTGCTCCACTCATCAGTTAATTTCCATAGCACTGAAGCATCGTTAAGGTTTACATCACTGATCAACATTTTTAGACGGTTAACACCATCCGTTTGGATGGTGATTCATTAGGGATTTCTGAGAAATACAAACAGACAAGGTTAATTTGGGAACAGAAATCAACACAACTAAGTAATTAAGTGAAAATGTGGCTCAGCCAGGAATCGAACCTGGGTCTCCAGATTACCGGTCGGATTCCTTAACCACTAGGCCACTGAACCAACCACACTGGGAACACATTTTTTACTGTACAACACATACACAGTGTGGCCTTCTGATGGTAAGGTCCGAGGAGACAATTTCACACACTTTCTGCAATCAGGATCACGTCACTACTCCCCGGTCGATCGGCGATGCATGGCCAAATCCCCCTGGAAATTAATTAAGTACAGTAAGGTAGGGAGGGGATATATTAGCAACTGATTGCCTTAATTACTTAGGATCACCAGCCTATTCCCGTTTGGATGGCGATTCATTAGGGATTTCTGAGAAATACAAACAGACCAGACAGACCATTAATATATATATATATATATATAGTGATAGACAATGATATATATAGAAATTTGAAAGTAGACCAAAGACCATAAGAATTTTTCTTTCAATTAAATTGTCATTTAGAAGTTGTCCGTCTTTGGTCTAGTTTCAAATTTCTATTAATATTTCACCAAAGCTTAGACTGTGCATCACTTGTTGATCCTTCTGAGGGCAAAAGATGCGCTGTTGGCTCAAGAGAATTTAACTTGTCTATATATTATATATACTGTATATGAAGGAAACCCTAATCCTATACACCCCAAATAATCATCTTTTAATTGAATAAATATTTGAAAGAAAATTTGCCCTGAGCGGGATTTGACCCCACGTCCCCCCGTATACTAGTCGGGCGTGATGACCACTACACCATCAGGACAACCATGCTGGCAACACAGCAATCGCAGATGTGATTTACGTGATCAAAGACGTGCTATCCCGGGAAATTGTACTTTCAAGGTGACAGGGCAGGGAAAGCCTATAACTCCATTTGAAACTCAACTAAGGATCAATTACTGATGCACGGCCGAAGTCAACTTTAGTTAGCAGATGACAAAGGAGGATCCAATTATGGATACAGGCTTATTTCAATTGAAGGGCTCAGTGGAAGAAGGGCGTAAGTGATGATTTTGGTCATTTTGTTGATGCCGTCCAAATGAGCTGAATTTTTGCATGTGGCCTTTGATACATTAGAAAAACATTGCCCTGTATTTTTTTTGCTTTTTTGCGCTCAGTTTTCGTGAAAATGCGGGGCAAAATACGCATTCAACGCGTCACTTAGCACAGTCTTCCACCAAGCCCTTCATATGAAAACTAAGCGCCAAATGCTCGTAACTGACTTAAGACAACACGGAGCATCTCTGCTCAATAAAACATAATGTGCCATATGACTTGTTGACTCATGAACAGCACACAAGATGCCCAGCTGACTTGGAAATATGCCGGGTCTACTTTTTGTCTTGAATGCACCACTTACTACAGGTGTTACTGCCCGTGTTTTGCTTAATCGTAGCGCTCAACACGCTTGCTTGGCTGAGAAACAGTCCACAACATTCTTGGTTGACTTAAAACAGCACACAGAAGCCTTGGTTAACCTTAAGTCAGCGTGCAAAGAGTTTGTCTGACTTGAAAACAGCATTCAAGGGGTTAGCGCTAGCGTTAATTAAGTTAGACTTAACAGCGTTATTTGCATGTTGTGAAATTGAATCATTAATGTTCTGTCATGCGTCACACAACAAAGTGTTAAAATATCTCACTTGAAAATACATTTTGCTGTTTATCTCGCATGAAAATACTTCTTGCTGACGTTTACCTCGCATGAAAATGCTTTTTGCTGATGTTTACAAGCCTCCACGGAAGCAAAATAACCGAGGTCATCGCAGCAAAGTGATTTATGTGTTGATATTCGCCAGCATGTTTTAGCCGGTTTACGAAACCCCACACCGCGATAACGAATACATTTTCGCTTTCAATATTTGCCACACGCGTCAACTTTTCCTTGCATTATATTCAGGATAAGCATCGAAAACAGACGGACTTTTCATCTTGCCAGTTTCCCTGTCTTAAATGATTTCTCCATAATGTTTCCGAAGTGAAAATAATCTACCGTACGCATAGTCTGAGCGGATTTGATCCTGTCATGTCACCCGCAGGAACTTTTCACTGTGACAACGCCCTCTGTGGTTACAATGAATTGTGGGAGAAGTATGGCCTCCAAGCGGAGACAACTCTCTCCAAACATTGGAGATTTTCAGCCTAAACTCCAAAAACACCTCTCATTTTCCGAACTTTTAGTACGGCAACCTTTGACACACGGTCCGAGACTAGCAACGGAGCGCCGCTTTTTAGACGAGAGTTGCTTTCAGACTTTTTATCGCTTGGCCCCGTAATCTGTACTCCAAAACAGAGGGATTTCATGATTTGGAAAGCACAGAGAAAACTTTGGATTCTTTCAGAGAAGCTAGTGGCTTGAGGGTATCAAGACTTCATGATGTCTTTTCTACCACCAGGCGAGCAGGCAAACACTCCGGCGTAATGTGATTAAATGGAACTCAGTACCGATCAAGCTGACCTCAACCTCATAAGTTTCGTATCAGTGAATCGATGTTTTAACCGCCAAACTTATAGTCTACGACACACTATCAAACAATAAGTCCCTGCCAATCATTTCATGTCCAGTTTCAGTAATCCAAGCAGGAAAAACTGTGCTAAGTGACGAGTTGAATGCGTATTTTGGCCCGAGTTCTCTCGAAAACTGAGCACAAAAAAGCGCCAAAAAATATAGGGCAATGTTTTTCTAATGTATCAAAGGCCACATGCAAAAATTCAGCTCATTTGGACGACATCAGCAAAATGACCAAAATCGTCACTTGCGCCTTTCTTCCACTGATTGAGCCCTTCAATTGTTAAAGGGAACCTCCACTCTTAGAACAAATTGACGCTAAATTGGTGGAAATTATACTATTACTAGCTTCCAAATTATGTTTTGAAACGTGGATATATATGTGAACAAAAAAATAGATATCATTTCGCCTATTTTCGTTTAACACAAAGGATTTTCTGCTTCATTTGCTTCCTGACAATAGCTGCAACCATTACACGTCATCAAATCCAAAATGGCCACACCCAGGAAATTTGAAAGCACACTTAAATGTTATATCCACATTTCAAAACCAAATTTGGAAGCTAGGAATTATTTCCAACAATTTAGCGTGAATTTGTTGTAAGAGTTGAGGTTGCCTTTAATTCGTTTTATTCTTTACAAGTTGCAACTGGAGAAACTATTTCACTTGAATCACTTCATTTTCACTTTCTATTTTGTTTTTGACCTTTAGCTCAATCAAACGTCTACATTTCGCGTGTTCTTTTCAAAACTCTTACTTCGGTATGATTGCAGATGATTCGGTCTTTGACTTGAAGTAGGCAAACCGTGTGGTGAATTTACATGTACAACGCATATGATAGGCACATGATAGGCAATCTACTGCACTTGCTTGTTCAGTTACTTTGCCTTTTAGGCTACCAACAGACAGAGTTATTTTATATGCTGTTCAATCACTATGATTTGCAAAAATCGCCAAGTACGTGTACTTCAGTGATTTCGATTGCACTACGTGTGATGAAAATCACAGTTGCGGATATCACGTAGCTGTCCACTATGCTAATTGCTTGCAATCAAAGTCGTTGCCATCAGGGTGCAAAATTGCCTAAGTTGTCGTTGGCTTAACTCCATGGGTTCGTCTTGTTTTCTTTGCATTTTGTGTTGTATGCAAGATAGTTTAATTTGCTTCTATGAGTGTCTCACTTAAAACGTATCACTTACCTGCATACGCTTACAGAACAAAGTATACATTGTGTGGGTACGGGTTGTTTTCTTTGCATGCACTATTTTGAATTGTCTGCGTGTGTAGTGTAATTTGCTTCTATGAGCGTCTTGCTTAAAAGGTATCACTTACCTGCACACGCTTGTAGAACAAGGTATACATTGCACAGGTTTGTCTTGGTTTCTTTCCTCACACTATTTTGTGTTGTATGTGTTCATAGTTTAATTTGCTTCTACGAGCGTCTGGCTAAAACGTATCACTTGCCTGCACACACTTATAGAACGAGGTATACATTACATGGGTTTGTCTTGGTTTTTTTTTCACGCACTTCACCAGTTGTACGACTTGTA
Organism: Pachyseris speciosa; assembly: GCA_016490735.1. Taxonomy (NCBI): domain Eukaryota; kingdom Metazoa; phylum Cnidaria; class Anthozoa; order Scleractinia; family Pachyseridae; genus Pachyseris; species Pachyseris speciosa. The sequence goes on from JAEMWC010001589.1 coordinate 98,349, forward strand.
CATGTACTCGTGAGTTGACAGGGTCCCTTACTTAATGAGATGCACTTTCACCACTTGCAATGGAATGAATTCATTTTATTTCACTGAAAAGTACCACATCTACCACTTGAACGACTTGAATCTTAGCCTTCATGACTTGAACAAGTGGTGAGTATTGGACATGCATGCATTTCCTTGGTAGCTGTGTGATCATGGTTAACTTAAATTCATCACTTTTCAGGTCCATTATATTTGATAGTTGAGTACTGTCCACATGGAAATTTGAGGGACTTTCTGCGCAATAACCGACCTTCTTTGCTGGAACTTACAGAAGACATAGGACCTCCATTAACATTTAGGGACCTCTTATCAATTGCATATCAAATAGCTAGAGGGATGAGTTACCTGTCATCTAAAAAGGTGATGAAAATGTATTATAATTTGTGACTAACAACTTTTATAACTAAACACCAGTAATAACACAACTACTCAAAATCAGTTTCATATCATGCATGACAGACTCAAACATTAAAACAGATACTCAGTTATATGCCTAAATATGTAATTACTCGGGATACTGTAAGTATACCGAGTTATAAATCTTGTCAGATTTCAGTCTTTTTTTTTTCTTTTTTTTTCCTGTGCAGCAAAATGCACAATACAATTACGTGGCAGTGTTTTGATTGGGCAATGTACAATAGAAGGCACGTGGTGGTGTTTTCATTGGCCAATGCACAATAGAAGGCATGTGGCGGTGTTTCATCGTAGTCCAAAGTGCAAAGTATTGCATCATTATTGCACCATCAAGAGCCTTGAGCTACGTGACTCGTAAATCTCTTTCTGTTCAGCCTTTGTGTTGGACTGTCTTGCTTGGATTACTGTGGTTGTTGCGATACATGTATCTTTGTAAAGTTGTGAAAACTTTAATCCAGTAGAGTTTGTCTGCGTGAAAAGGTTTGCTGACTTTAAGACAAGGTTTGAAGCCTCGTGCGTGCTGTGAGTATCAACTCGAATTAGAATGTTGTGACAGTTCTATATTTAGAAAATCGCAAAGTTGTTTTTTATGTAATTTGATCCGGAAGATCAGTATCGCTATGACAGTTCTATATTTAGAGACAAGTTTGGGAATTCTTGGTTTTCACATGGTGTCAGGAAAAAACTAAAATTAAACATTTAGATTTTTACCTTCATCAGGTAAATAACATTTTAAAGATACATCTGCTGGCCTGTTTTCAGCCAAGTAACACGCTTTGTTTTGAAAATAGAGCAGTTTAAATTTCAAGTTTTTTTTATAACGCGTGACCTCTGGATTGCTTCTGAGAAACATGTCATATCACATACATGGATACGGGAGACGATTCGCCTTGTGTTTTCAAGTTCTGAATAACCAATATGTTAAGAGAAGTGTCTACGCAAATGTTTTCAAGCTTAGCAGAGAGAAAAAATATTTTGAGAGAGCTAAAGTAAACTCCACATGTTGCCACTTAATTTAGGGGTAAACAACGACAGATGACAACGAATATGGATGGCAACTCTCAAAACAGTTTAACGCGCTTTGCTCATACGTGAACAAAAGGCCTTGTGCGAATGCAAAAACAAACCATTAGCCAGATAGTTTTCGAGAATTAGAAAGCGTGCGTCCTTCTTCTGCATCACAAAAGTATCCCGAGTAATCGCTCATAGAGCGTCTTGTTATTTTAAGCTTATGCGGGCAATCAGTTGGGTTAAGATATTTTTTCTCACAATCCCCTAATGACCTCTTGAATTGTTTTTGATTTAATTTTAACATTTTACTATATCTTTTCTGGTAAACTAGTGCATACACAGAGACCTGGCAGCTAGAAATGTTCTTATTGCTGATGACTTTGTAATAAAAATAGCAGATTTTGGATTATCCAGAAATCTGGGGAATACAGATTACTACAGAAAAACAACCCACGTAAGTCAATGCTCATAATCTTTCATACAAACACATCATATTGCTCATTACAATGGCATTATTAGTGTAAGTTGAAGGCCTGATTAGTGATTTAGCTGTTTTGAGGGTAACCCATTTATGGGAAAACATTTTTAAAGTGCTACTACGATCAGAAAATCACTTGTCAAATTTTGAAAGTGTGTTTGCTTAACACCCGACTCGCAAAATCTCAAGCTTTAATTTCAAGCAAAAGACTGTTTACGTTGACTACAACTTTTTAATTTAACAGTCTGCCATTACTCACCTTCGTAACTGACCTATTAGGCCTCGGAGAGCTGGATCCAGGATAAAATGATGTCATTTACTGACTTGTTTTTAAAATTGCAGTGTGTGAATGCAGCTTATTAAGTATGCAAAACACGAGTTTGAGAGTCTGAAAGCTCAAAATTCCTGTCCTGCATACTAAATCAGCTGGGTTTACACACACTGCATTCTTACTCTTGTGAGCTTTCTATGTCATTTTGTCCTCGATCCAGTATTCTCAAGATTTTGAAGTTAGTAATGGCAGATCACTAAATAGAAATATTTCAGTCAAAATAAAAAACTGACTTCTCCAAATTAAAGCTTGAAATTTTGCAAGTCGGTTGTTAAGCAAACACACTTTCAAAATTTGAAGAAAAAAGATGAGTGATTTTCTGATCGTAGTAGCACTTTAAGGTGTGGTACAGGGCTGTCATTAAGGGCTGTGGAGCAGGGATTTTCTATGGACATTCCAAGTGAGATCTTTGACTACTGCTTATTTACTTTTCCACAATAGAGCTGGATTCCCCATTTATTCTTGGGACATCTCCACCTACTTCAAAAAGTAGTGACAGCCCTGGTGGCATTATACTGTAGCTGCATAACTGCAGGATGCACATGTGAATATTATAAACTGAGTAGTATGCTAGTTATAGTTACATGTTTACACTGTAACTTTAGAAGGCTCAAATCAAATAAGATGTCTCCCACTCCCTCCTTCCCCACCACTACCTAACTCCCTCCCCACTCAAAACAAAATTATAATACTCAGGCTTATGTACTTGTGTACATACATGGACATAGTCCAAAACAAGGCAGACAGCACAGTTGTGGTCTAAACTTACTAAACCTATCATTCTGACTACTTAAATGACATTTATCTAACGCAGCATTTTTAAAGCAAATTTATGTTTTGACTGATAAACAATAGGAAGCTAAAGGTAGACTTGCCATTAGTTTAACACTCTGATTCTGTTTAATTTGTTGAAACCGGCCCATACAAGTTTAGTTATATCTTTCTTTGGATTTTCATAAAATTCCTGCATCCCTAAGTTGATTTTAAATCAAATGTAAAGCCACTTGTTATTTCTGCTAAATTATAAACGCAATGAAAATTTCTGAAAATACTTCCACACAGCAAGGGCTAACACATTATGCAATCCTTTTCTTGAAAGAAAATAATAGCAACATAACTAAAGGCCAGGGGAAGGCTCTACTGCATGTACATACATGCATCAACAAAATCCAAACTCTACTTGTTTTTTTTTTCAATAGGGACGCCTCCCAGTCAAGTGGCTGGCCTTAGAGGCCTTATTTGACCAGCAGTACACAGTGAAGACCGATGTGTAAGTTTATCACAGAGTCTTACCTTTGTTGGAAGTTATTATTACAAAGTGTTCCTTGTCAGATAATAATTAATAGTATTATCTGACAAGGAACACTTATTGTGCTTTAACTGCAGGTGGTCATTTGGAATTCTTTTATGGGAGATATTCACACTTGGTAAGTGAAAAATGTTGTTTGAATATTAACAGAAAGTTTATTTACTTCCTTGTACTTTTCAGTAACATGTGACACCTAAAATTTGGCTTTACGAAATTACATACTAATGATGACTACTGAATGATATCAAATTATCACAATTCCAGCAAGCAGCTTAAAAAGAAGAAGTTTAGCATGAAGGGCACAAGAAAATGTCATCCACTGTATTCCTCGTAAATCCCTTTTTAATTACAGCTCCTTTCCTACATTTCATTGCTACTGTAATTATGATGTATGAAGAAACTATGAAATATGTTTGAACTGTGCATGAAGGATGAAAGACATCCATGGAAAACAATTACTCGATATAGTTATGTAAAAACAGTATTAGAAAAATGAAAAAACACAAATTAAAGCAAGTTTGAATCCTATGTTTTCAGGCTTTCACCTTTCACAACTGCAGAAACTGTGTAAAGAAACTTGCAATAGTCCTCAATGTCTGTAATTTAATGATTGTCTGCAGTTTATCAAAAAAATAGGTCTGGAATAAAATAAAAAATGAATATTAAATAACTATTAATTACTCGGCCGACTTCCACCGGAAGGCCGAGTCTAGATCTGGGCTTCGTTCTTCTTTTTATTATTCTTTGTCGTCGTGTTTCATCCACAAAGCTCACTTCCAGCATTTCGGCGCAAGCCCTAAATAACATCAATCACATAGTTCAAAGGTCGCAAGCATTACATCACGTGTCTGTTGTTTTGAAGTTATGTAAATTTCTCATGTAAGCCACCTGCCAAACACAAAAATATTATCAAAATATTCTCGTTTTGTTTACACGAGGACTTTGCCATTTTCGATAGGCATGCAAAAAGAAGGAAATGAAATAAACTCTGTTCTGCTTAGGGGTTTTACTTGTCTTCTCAGAATTTATGAGTCATGTTTTATAGTAGAAAGTTTCAAGTTACGTAGCCAGAATTGCAGTTTTGTGCAAAACACCCGAAAACACTAGCCATTTGTTTGTGATGAACTTGCTAACGAATTTAGAAAATTCGTTTTGTTTACAAGAGGACTGCGTCATTTCGATTCATGAACACCACAATATATATAATGCTGTGTGTATTTGAACAATAGCTGCATTTATAACACACTTCGCGAAAGTCGTCCGAAATTTATGTAAACATTTTCGCTTCAGTGACTCTTGTGCATCACGAATCGCAAGGCGGGCGAAGCGATTCGCTTCGTGCAGGAAATGCGACGCGACTGCATGGCAACTTACTTAGTGAGCGGAACTGAACGGTATTACCACAGATGTATTAGCGTTTGGTAATCACTCTCTATGGCAACTCTCAAAACAGTTTTACGTGCTTTGCTCATACATAAACAAAAAGGCCTTCTGGGAACCCAAAAACTACTTTCAATTTTTCCAGAATCAGAAAGCATGCTCTCACGCCAGCGAGAGTCCATTGTGAAATGTTTTGCCTTCTGTGGCTTGAGGCACTGAAAAATACTTTTAAAACGCATTTTTGCTTTGTGAAAGTACAATGCACCGAACATTATTGTGTTATTTCTTGGCAAGCAAACGTGTATAAAAATGTACTGGCGAGCGTAAACTGAGTTGGGAAAAGGTTACTCAGAGAAATGGTTGCGATAGCAGCTCAAGAAATCGAGTGCATACATGAGGCTTATCATATTGAGGGATTTGGTGTCTGACATTGGTGAACAAACAGCCGGACAAAACACAAGACAGTCGTCGGACATTGGGCACAGCAGATGCCATAGTGAAAATAAAATATGGAAAGGGATTCAGATCTCGTTATGCTAACGTTATCATCATATTGCAACAGTATAGGTGAAACAGTGAAGTAGCAAATTGCAATTTGCCTCTTGGACAACAACAACAATACTTTGTTTCACCCCATAATTACTACAAGATAAAAACAAATAATAATAATAATATGGCAGATGATAGGGGTGCTGGCTGCCCGAAATAACCTAAAAGTTAAAAATGCCGAGTGAAGGCCAAATGTGGTGTCGCGATCCCAACTAGGGTGAGCTGGTCACGCCACTTTAACCAATGCCACGATTCTCACAATTACTATTCTTGTTTATTTAAACTTGCCCTCATGACACGCGGTAGAAAAACTAAAATCACAACAAATCAAGCGCACAATTAAAATAAGGCAGAACAAAACAACAAAACGAATGCAACTTACATTGTCCTTCTACTAGCGATTGTGTAAGCTGAACTGACAAGAAACCAGTAAATACTCCTACTCCGATACAAACTCCATGGTTAGCTCCGTACTTTCTCCGACTACAACTCAACATTCTCCGGTTACGCTAACATTTTTGGGGGCGTCACTGAACAGATCACAAGACTAATGGTTACTTATTAGCTAGACATGTCCGGAAATAGCGTGACAAAGCGACACTCCTTGCCCAAGGATCCCCGTGGATCCTTGCTTCAAATCACTAGATCCTATGTTTGACTAAAGTCACTGACTCCTGTCTGCAGTCTTAGTGAACAGCAACATCATTACAAGGGACCAATAGTACGAGAGCACTGATTGGTCGCTCGTAGGTCTTATTCTGCCCGTCTCTGCGGCTCAGCACCATCGCCTTCCTCACTCTTCCGTCCTTGCTCTTGACTGCATCTACCACTTTCCCCAGGGGCCAGTTATCTCGGTGGGCTTGATCATCCCTTATCATGACGATGTCTCCCTCTGCCAGGTTCCGACGCTGCTGGTTCCACTTCGTTCTCGCCTGCAGATTGTGGATATACTCCCGTCTCCATCTAGTCCAAAACTGGTCAGCCTGGTACTGAACTTTCCTCCATCTCCTTTGGGCATAGACGTCCTGTGCCATGAAGTTGCCTGGGAGAGGACGAAGTGGGCGTGTCTTCTGCATCAGCAACATCGCTGGTGTCAGTGGTTGAGGTTTGTCTATATCCGATGGTAAGGCTGTGATCGGGCGGGCATTGACTATCGCCGCAACTTCTGACGTCAAGGTGACCAGTAGCTCATGAGTCAGCTGCCGCGCCCCTAACTCCAACAGCATGGCATCTAAGATGCGGCGGATGGTGCCTATCTGTCCTTCCCAAACTCCGCCGTAGTGGGATGCATGGGGTGGGTTAAATATCCACTCACATCCTTGCTCCGATAGGTAATTTGCCACTGACTCCTTATCCATTTCTGCTAGGGCCTCGTCGATCTCGCTCCTCGCACCAACAAAGTTGGTGCCTCGATTACATCTCAGGTGCAAAGCAGGTCCTCGTATGGCGAAGAAATGCCTCAGGGAACACAGAAATGAACTAGCATCCATCGCCTCTAAGAGCTCGATGTGGATTGCTCTACGGGCCATGCACGTGAAGACTAGACCCCAGCGCTTTGAGTTTGCCGCTCCTCCTCTTGTCCTTCTTGTCTGCACCATCCATGGTCCGAAACACGTCGAAGCCTACATTGGTAAAGGGAGGGCCGACTTCCGTTCTGTTTGGCGGAAGATCTGCCATCTGTTGATCCAACATTGGGTCTCGTTGCTTCTTGCACGTCACACACGAACCAATCAGGCTCGCCACAGCTCCGTGACCACCCAGGAGCCAGTAGCCCGCATTTTGCAAGGCTCCATGGGTGATTTGGCGTCCCTGATGATGTACCTCTTGGTGGTAGTGGTTTAAGATGAACTTCGATACGTGGTGCCCCTTCGGAAGAAGCACCAGATGCTTCTCCTTTGGACTAAGGTTGGACTGGCAAAGGCGACCGCTGACTCTCAGTATGCCTGCATCATTGACATAGGGATCTAGCCGGTACAAATGGGACTTCTTTAGTGTCCTCTTTCTTGCTTTGACACCATTGCGGTCATCGCTGTTTGGGGTGGTAACGCTTGTGATGGCGTCGAACGCGGTTTGAACTCGGTTCGAACTCAGGTTCGTGCTGCAGTGCCTTGCCTACTGTGTTCCTCTGCTTGTACAGCCTTACCTTGGTTATGAGGACGGCAATGGCACGCCTTAGGGACTGCCAGGAGGAAAACCTTTTGAAAACGTCTTCGCGAAGTGTACAGGACTCCTGTGGCTTGACGCTGGTCGCATGAGACTTCACCTCATTGCACACCTCCGGATCATCTGGGCTGATGGTCGCTTGAACTGGTTCAAGTATAGATGTGTCGTCAGTTACATTTCTCAAAAAGGCCGGACCATTCAGCCACTCTGACTCCGTTAGGTCTTTCGCCTGAAGGCCACGCGTAGCCAGATCGGCAGGGTTGTTGCTGCTCTCCACGTACCTCCACTGGTCTGGTGTGGAAATCTTGCGAATGATTTCCACGCGATTTGCTACGTAAACATAGAATCTTCTACTCTCGTTACAGATGTAGCCAAGGACGACCTTCGAATCTATAGAACACCACCTCCGATATCGCCATGTCTAACTCCTTCACTATTTTGTCTACAGCTTGGACAGCCAATACGACTCCACAAAGCTTGAGTCGCAGGATGCTGACAGGATTGATTGGGGCTACTTTCACTTGACCGAACACAAGTGATACAGCTACTTCATTCTTGGCATTTAATGAGCGGAGGTAAACGGCTGCTCCAATTGCTCGCTGACTTGCATCTGAAGACGCATGGATCTCGACTCTAGTGACTGGCCCAAACTCTCTAGGGTGATAGCACCCTTTCACAGTGGCCTTCTCTAACTCTGGCAGTGCGTTTCACCAGCACTGCCATCTGTTTCTGAGTTTGTCTGGAAGGGGATCATCTCATCCCATCCTAGAGGTTCAGCAACGGTTGTCTCCTTGCCCATGGCGACTAGTTCTTGGAGCAGTAATCTACCCTCCAGCAAGACTGGGGCGGCTAGACCGAGGGGGTTGTAGATTGAGTTCACCAACGAAAGAACTCCACGTCGAGTGAATGGTCCGTCAGGCACTGATACCTTGTAGGTGAACACATCCCTTTCCAGGTCCCAAAAGACACCGAGTGAGCGCTGTGCCGGCAACTCGTCATGGCGCAAGTCCAAGCTGCGAATGTCCTTAGCAAGATCCTCTGTGGGGAAGGCCTTCATTACTGTCACAGAGTTTGACACTACCTTGTGAAGTCTAAGGTTTGCGGTGGCAAGGGCAGCTTGCGCGTCTCTGACTAGTTTGACGGTCTCTTCTGCAGTTGGTCTCGAGGCTAGACCATCGTCCACGTAGAAGTTTCTTTTCACGAACTCCTTTACTCCAGGCTCCAACTCCTCGCCTTTTTCAACTGTTCTCCTCAGGCCGTATGTAGCAACTGCGGGACTTGGTCCGTTCCCGAACAGGTGAACAGTCATTCTGTACTCTATGATGTTCTGTGCCTCGAATTCTGCCTCTGTGTTTGTTCCTCCTATGCAGTAGCCTCCATGAACAACACAGGTCCTCCTCGCACGGACATGGATAGGTCCGTCTGTAAGGTCTAGGCAGGCTTGGCCTGAAATGGTCCATCCCAACACCAGCTTCTGA
>JAEMWC010001589.1:112500-129361 GCA_016490735.1 Pachyseris speciosa
AACTTTCATGTCTTCTCTTACTGCAGGATCAGCAACTCAGTTTGTGACAGCTGCAAAGAATACTAACCCGAAGAGGCCATAAATGACAGCAAAACGTTTCTGACCTGAGAATCGTTTGCCAAAGATTGGTCACAGATCACAGCCTTGTAGTTTGTAAAGAGACAGTACAGCTCACCATCTCCACCTCAGCAGCCACCTTGGACTTACTTGCGTCACATACATCTGTAACCCGTGACATAACTCGTCACATAACGCATCAAATAACTCATCACATAACTCGTCAATTAACTTGTCACATAACTCGTCACGTGACTCATCAAATGACTTGTCACATAACTCGTCAATTAACTTGTCACATAACTTGTCAAATAATATTAAGTCTGCCTTATTAACGTTCATAAAGCAATGCCCTAGGGCATTCTTTATTTGAAAACTAAGCGCCAAATGCTTGTGACTGAAGAGTAAAACTGAAACTGGACATGAAATGGCAAGAAGACCAAGAACGTCCTCCTGGTTTTTGGCCATTTTTGTTTGCTCAAAAGTAACTGAAATTTGACATGTGGACTTCATTTCAGTTAAGAAACAATGCCCTGTATTTTTTGTCGCTGTCTGGCGCTTAGTTTTCGAGAAAACATGTACCAAAAACACATTCAACAAGTCACTTAGCCCTTCCTGATTTGAAAACTGAGCACTGAATGCTCGTAACTGAATTAAGGCAACACGAAAAGTCTCTACTCAATTATAATAATAATAATAATTAGACATAATGTGCCATGTGTCTTTTCCACTCATAAACAGCACACAAGATGCCCATCTGACTTGGAATAGTGCATATTATGCCGGGTCGATTTGCTTAATGCAGCACTTACTACACGTTTTGCTTAATTCATAGCGCTCAAAATGCTTGCTTGGCTCAAAAACAGTGCACAACATTTTTGGTTGATTTAAAACCAGCACACAGCAGCCTTAGTTAACCTTTATAGTCAGCGTGCAAAGATTTGAAAACAGTACTCCAGAGATTTGGGGTTAGCAACAGGATTATTGTTAGGATTAAGGGTTAGAGGTAGCATTAGGGCTAGGGCAAGGCCTAAGGGCTAGGATTACAGTTAGCGTTAGGGTTAGGATGAGCGGTAGGGGTAGTGTCAAGGTTAAAGTTAGAGTTAGCGGCATTGAGTCAGTGCTTAGATGGTTTGTTCGAGTTAAAAACAGCCTACAGTTTTCTTGGTTGACTCTAAAGTTGTTTCATAGGCTTTGGCTGACATGAACACACCGCCAAAGAAGGTTGTTTGAATTAAACAAAACGCGTACAGATCAGCTGTTTCCCGTCGTTTTTCGCTTATTAAACAGAGCTTTCAGTAAAAGTTGCGTGTGGGCTTGGCCGTTGAATTCATTTTCATCGTGTAATGGAAAAAATGGTATTAAAATCAAAGTAAATGATGACAGTGAAAGAATTGGAGAAAACACTAGTTTCTGAAGTTAATTTTCTTCAAAACGTAAAACATTTGCATAATCGAAGTGTGAAATTCAATCTCACGCAATCGGCTTTCATGCGTCACAAGACTGGCGTAAAAATACTTTTTTGCGTTTATATTGGGTGAAAATGCTCTTTACTGTTTATCTCCCATGAAAATACTTTTTTGTTGATGTTTACAAGACTCCATAGAAGCAAACTAGCCGAGGTATTAGATGCAAAAGTGATTTATATGTTAAAATTCACCAGCATGTTTACCTGTACATGTGTTTATATAACACCGACAGACAATCACGCATAGAACAAATTTGCACTTTTGAATATTTGCAGCATCCACCAACTTTCCTTGGATTGTTTTCAAGACACTCAGCTCAGCTTCTCATCATGCCGATTTCTGTGTCTTAGATGAATTCCCCGTAATGTTTCTGAAGTCTTGGATTTGTTTTGAAGAACTGTTTCATGGCTTAATTACCGTCAACGGAACTCAGTGGCGATCTGTTAATATGGATTTCATTGCTGACATAAAAAAATGCGCTCTTCATTCATAATTCACAAACAATGGAAACCTCGATGCAGGAGCTAGCCAGTTTTCAAAGTCATTTTATAGTCTTTATAATGCAGAGTTTTTGCTAGAAAAAAATCTGTATTATCCCTTTGCCCGCGGGAGCTTTTCACTTGAAAGCCTGAGCACCCTCTTGGCTGCAGTGAATTGAGGGAACAGTATTGCCTCCGAGCGCAAACAACACTCTCCAAAAATCAGAGTTTTTTGTCTTAAGTAAAAAAACACCTCTCGTTTTTCAAACTTTTAGCACGGCAATCTCTGAGAAATGAACCAAGACTAGATACAACATGCTGCTTTTTAGATGAGAGCTGCTTTGAGACTTGTTGTGCCTGGTTCCTATTCTGTACTCCAAACAGAGAGTCAACCTATATCTCTTCATGGTTTGGCAAGCATAGAGAAATGTGTCTGATTTCTTCCAGTAGCGTTAGTGGACTTGCGGGTCCCCAGACTTCATGATGTCTTTCAACCACCAGGCGAACGGCAAACATAATGTGATTAACTCAAACTACCCATCGAGACCTCAACGGCGCAAGTTTCGTCCCCTTGTTAAATCGAGGTTTCAATCGCCCCAAACTTATAGTCTACGTCACACTTAAACAATAAGTCCTTGTCAAACATTTCATGTCCAGTTTCAGTTTTACTCTTCAGTCACAAGCATTTGGCACTTAGTTTTCAAATAAAGAATACCCTGGGCATTGCTTCATGAATGTTAATAAGGCAGGCTTAAGAAGGGCTTGGTGGAAAACTATGCTAAGTGGATTTTTGGGTGGTTTTTTTTTTATTATTTTGCTTAAAAATTGCTGGTTTTTCGCATACAGGCTTGTTTTTATGTGGTAAACAAAATTGCCCTGTATTTTTTTCCGCTGCTTTGTGCTTAGTCTTAGAGAAAACATGGGCCAAAAAATGCATTCACCCAAAAATCCACGTAGCATAGTTTTCCACCAAGCCCTTCAATTATAATATTATTTGTGATGGCCTTTTGTGGGCTCCGCAGTTTTACAACTGCTGTGTTGTTAGTTGCTGTTGCTTTGTGGTTGCTGCTCTGCACTGTAAAACGTTAAGTTTGCAATTTAAAAAGATGGTCGACTTAACGCAGTTAAGTTGAGGTCCTACAGAATTACAATAATAACAAACAAAAACTTAAATGATGCCAATAATATATTGTTAATATTATCAATAATTTTGTCTGTTGCTTTGGTTACAGTTATGAAATAATGCTGCAATGTTGGAGTGACAACGCAAAAAATCGTCCATCATTTTCTGAGCTGTATCAAAAGCTAGATGAAATGCTCTCATCAGAAACAGCTCAGGTATACAGAATATTACCTTTTTATAGCACATTAACTCTCAATCAAACAACGTTCTACAAATTGTAAATGCTTTGCTTGCTGACTAAAGTTTTTTTTATTTCTTTGTTTGTTGTAACAGTTACACTGGGTAACAATAATATTTTTGTAATGGCTTTCCAAGATTTACCAATTTTTCATTTCTTTTTTATTGAAAGCGCGGCCTTAATGATTTTTGATTATGGATCTCCGGTCTGAAATTTACAAAGATTTTACACTTCTTTATCTTGCTACAGTATTGTGCATAAGTAATGCAAACGAAATTCGACGAATTTCGCGAATATTCGACGATAATTAGCGAAATTTCGTTTGGAGCGATTTTTCGACGATATTTCGGGAGTCCTATTGTTTGAGCGACGACGATATTTCGCGGCACTCCGCGATAGTTCGAGCGAAATTTCGTGGCACTTAGCGATATTTCGAGCGAATTTTCGTTTGTATCCAGTGATTTTTCGCTTGCTGTAAATGATACATTTATTATCGTTTCGTTCCATCTCCCTCGCACCACAAATCTGGCATGTAAACATTAACACGTGCCAAGCAAATTCTAAAATGTCTATGTTTACGCCTCCATTTAAAGGTTTCACATTCTGGAAATGAAACTTTCCTGTTCATGGTCTGCTTTAGAAAGTAAAACTGAAAGACACTACACACTTGCATGAGTTCCAGCGACATGAAGTGTATTTATTCTTCAAGACAAAAACAAGGCTTTGTCACACTCAATACGGCCATGTGCGTTCTCGCCCGATTCAGTCTCGAATCCTGCACAAGCCTCAATTGCCTAGTTTTTTCCAGTCTTTATTTACACTATTGCTTAAGCAGTGTTCATAACCGCGATGATCACTCACATATTCGTTGAAAACCATTTGTTACATTGAGGTTTAGCGTGCAAGTAATGTGAATCCCGTCAGATCGAACGTGTCGCTGGTGTAATTTGAGAAGCATTATCTTAGTTTTATGCAAATACGTTGTTTCCGAAGGCGTAAACAATCTCAGCCATTGCAACCTTCTCAGGGAACTCCTTTCATTTCGTTAGCATTACACAAGTATAAGAGAATTATGGTCATGGAATTAACATTTCAAATTTAGGCACCACTTTCCGTCGACTGAATTGTTTGTTGCTCGTTGGTGAAACAACCGCACTTCGTTTTGTTTACTATTTTACACTTTCCACTTAATCCTTATCATTACAGTTATATTTTTAAGAAACTGAACGTGGACTATTCTCAATCAGAGGTTATTTTTTCATCTCGTTAGCATCACACAAGTATTAGAGCGGTAACGGTAAAGGAACGTAATGGAACTTCATGCCACAGTCGACTGAAGTGTTTTGATTACGTTTTGCGCGACTTACCTGTACGCTCTTGTCATGAAAACATTTCTCGCTTACTTGTGTGTTTGATTCCAAGTAGGTAGGTGATCTTTCTGTATTTTATTGTTGTTTTATTAAGGTTGACATTTATTTGTTAGTAAACGTTTACAAGTCAGATTACGATAAGTTTTGTTCAGGTATTCAGACTGACTTTTCGGCTGTGTGATCGGAAGCGAAGCGATGTGAACCTTGCTGTCGCTCTGGGCCCGGTTGTTCGAAAGCCGATTAACTTAATCCAGGATTAGCGTAAACTTTGGTTGCAGTTTTTGTCTTTTGGATGAAAGTTTCTTTTGCTGATTTTTGCTTTTCAGGATTGAGGTCCTATAATCTAAAATTGTGTAGGATATCAGCGTTTAACAATGTTTGTGGATAGAGAAATAAAATCCTTGGTTAATTTTTAATCTTGGATTAGGGTTAATCGGCTTTCGAACAACCCGGCCCTGGTTCTTAGTCATTGTAGTTGTTGCGAGTGCGAATTTTGGCTTCTGCGAATTTTCGCGATAGCGATTTTTCGTTTGACCTTCCGAAATATCGTGCGATACTTTCGAAATTTCGCTCGAAATATCGTTTCAAGGTGAAACTTTTCGCTTGAAATTTCGCGCGAATTTCGTTTGCATTACTTTTGGACAATACTGTAATTACCTCTTATTCACCAGAGCCAGCTTGAATCTTAACTCTTAACTGGCCAACAATAATAATCCATGTATACCTTTTCTATTATACAAGTTATAACTGTGTGGCCAAATTACATGCTTTTAGATGAAGCACACTGCCTCTTTCCATAACAAGCCTGTGCTAATGTAAGAATTATTAAACTGAAGTAAGAAGACCTGACACATGCATGTATTTGTTGTTCTATAAGCATATGGACAAATTACACACTTAAACACTTAAGCACAATAATTTGTAAGCAAACCCTTGCATTAAAGGAACCCCAACGAGAGGCAACCCCACATATCCAGGGTTGGACATCTATTCAGCTGAATCACTAGCCACTGGGCTAGTGACTTCAGAAATTTACTGGCCCACAGCACATCTAAGGAGCCAGGCTCCCTCCCAGGATCTTCATCACTGTAAGGGAGACCATACTTAGCAAGACCATGTGTAGATTGAAAGAGGGTTTCAGTTGATACGCAGTTTTCTGGTCAAGACCACATTGACAGGCGCAGATCCAGGGGAGGTGAAATGGGTGAATTTTCACCCCCCCCCCCCCACCTTTTTCTGAGCCCCTTCTTTCTTTTTTTTTTTTTTTCTTATCCCTCAAACACCTCGACCAGGCTTTGGTTCTATTACATTATTACAAAAATTCACCCCCATTTCAAAATCCTGGATCCGCGCCTGATGGAATGGTAGTTTTTAATACATCCTTTGTCATTCTCGTTAAAACTTTGCGTGATTTGTCATGTCAATTCTACTACAATTCAATAACTTTTATTTCAACACAATGGTGATTAAAAGGTTGTCGCTTATGGGGTCGTGCATTTAAGCTAACTAAAACTTAAGCAACTACTAAATGTGTGATTTTTACTAGCCTGACTCGATTTTTGCTAGCCTTGGGCTACCAGGCTAGTGGAGATGTCAAACCCTGCATATCCAGGAAAACCTCAGGGGCACCCAAAGACAAGTTTCAGTAGATATCTGTTCGGTAGAGGGTAATTCGCCTTGTGCTTTCGGGATCAATTCAAGAGTGCGCTCGGATTTTCGTAGCTAAAACGTGGCCTAAAAGATTTGCAATGGGAAATCATAGCCCCTGAGGTTATCGAAAAGGTCATAATTGCTGTTTTTAGCAGTCAAAATCGGCAACCAGCATTTTCAGAAAGAAAATAGTTCCCAAGAAAGTTCGTGGAAAGTTTGTTTCAGCTTGCATTTCTCAAAGGAAGATTTTGTTGCCTAACATTTTCGGGCAATTAAAATTTCAGCAAGGGAATCCGAACAGATGAACTTGTTCTAGCTTATGAAAAAATCACTTTAAACAGACGTCAAACACCATAAGGTACTTAACAATGCCTTTCTACAGCTTTAAGTTGATTTTTTCCTTCCTTTCTAAATTCCTCATTGTGTGTTTGAGTTGCTCAATTCCACAGGCTTGTTTTTCTGAGCAACATACCTGTTAATTGAACCTAATGTGATAGGCCTATGCTGATACATAGCACAGAACACACCTGCAATGAAGTGCTTCAAGACTAGGCTGAGTCCAGTTTAGAAGTGCTTAATAAATAAAACTACAAATGATGCTGCAAAAACCAATAATCAGGGGAATCATTGAGGTGGCTAACACCAGTTTCTAGCACTTTCCAGCTTTTGTACTTTGATGGATCACCACTTTAGATCTTTATGAGTTGTTACCTTTATAGTGGTATCAAACAAATGCTCAATCATTGGTCAACAAGTTAGGGAATTTTTGTCCACTCACTTGGTTACCATAGTAACACTATAACCTGTTAGAAACACCCCTAATTTTAGCTTTAAGCAAACAACTCAGAAATGAGCTTGGTGAACCCCATTTTATTGTTGAAAAGTAATAAGCGTGTAAAGATCCAACATTTTAGATCAATTAAAAAATATGTATTGTACATGTGGGAGCAGTTTCAGAGCCACCTTAAAATTTCACAAATTTAAGGTGGCTCTGAATCTGCTACAATTTTATATTTTATGATGCTAATTGTATTGTATTTTATTATGCTAATCGTACATCTGTCAGCATTGATAACCTGTTAACTTACCTTCCTCAGGAGTATATTGCAATACTGGCACAGTCAGTTGATCACTTGGCAGAAGTCAATATGGAGCCTGGTGAAGAACCTGAAAAGAGCAAACCACAAGCAGACAGAATTAATACAACAGTATAAGTTCTTTCATAAGGAAAAGGAATTTGCAGCAGTAAATCTTTTTATTTTGTATGCTATAATTATTACAATTTGCACTGACCATTTAAGCCTAAGCATGTTTATGGTCAGACAGAGTATATCATCTTTACTTGAGTCACATTCTCCTGTTTTCATTTTACACTATGTAGATACTTTGGAATTTTAACATTACCATGTACGTTCGGGTCTGATAAAATTTTCAATTTTTATTTTTGTCAATAAAAATAAACTTTTTACTGTGATCTTTCAAACAAAACAAAAATACTCAAAACAGTGAGTATTTGCATAGGATGCACATTTGCACAGGATGTAAAGGCTCAGAAGATATTGATTCAAGTGCAGCCAACTGGAGTGATTTTTTGCAAAGTGTTGGATATGTGAAAAAGTTGTGCTTTTAGCTTTTCCTATAACGATGGATCAGGTAAATTTAGTCAGCTAGAGAATGTGCAAAAAAATGATAAACTAGTTAACTGTATGGAACACCAGGGTTTGCGTGGAGATAAAATTGCGCGGAAAATTTCCACAGTAGGTGACCAAAAGAAAAGTTAGCACACTGATTGATTGTTCGATCGTTGATAGAGGTGTTTGGGAGTACTGTTTGTTTTGTGCAGTGAAGATTTTATTCAAGCACTGTTTTTTGCAAACTATATTTTTGTCATGAAGCCTTTTTCCCTTTTTCGCTGAGAGCCATTTCCATACAATCCCTATTGGTATCTTTTTGAGCTAATGTGAAAATGTTCTGTAACTTATTAATTAAATGCAATTGAATAAAGGAAAACCCCTACACATTTTTTTTTTAGTTTCTGGGTTCTGGACTTTCAGAAAAATATCAATCAAATTCTCAAAATACAAAAATCACATTTAGTTATAGTTTAGACTCCATGGAAAACTCAGTAATTCATTTTCTTGAAAAATCAATGAAATATTTGAATAGCTAGTTCTGTTACCTTGAATTTGATGTAGGGTTTATGGTATCTGGGCTGTACTCAGAAGCTGCTACAACCCCTAGATTAGAGACACCCCTTAAGGTACACGGTGACCTTAAGGTGCATCTCAAGCTTTTGCATATAACTGTTTTAAAATGGTTCACAAGGAGATCTGCAACATAGTTGTTCTTGACTAGTTCTTCTAAGATCTATGAATTGAGTGCTGCTGTTTAAATATTTTCAACCAGTTAACTGTCATTAATATTTTCTTTGTCTCAGATTATTTTGAAAACTTAAAGCAGAATATAGGAAAACACAAACAAAAGTGTGTGAAAAATGTTATCCCCTTGCCAAAATGACAAGGGCTCTTTTACTTCTCTCTTTGTGCTTTGCAGATCCAAGATGGCCACTGAATATGTTCAGATGAGGTCCATTACTGCCACTCCAACATGTTTTCTCATTTGAAACATGTGTATCATCCTTTCTTCCTCATGTATTACTGCGTTACAAGCAGCCTGGCAGTCCACCAGCCAGTGTTGTAATGTGCATTTGAATATTTCATAGAAAATGCACAAATATAGAAATATGAATATTATCATTATTATTAGACAAGTATGATTTGGTACAAAAAGTATCTAATCTCTTATTTTATATCTTAATGTCTTCACTTGAACACATTAAACTAAACTTCTAATTAAAGCCAGTAATCTAAATGGATAGGTGGGAACGTATTTACACAACCATCAAAGACAGTTCATTGCTCCTAAACTATTTATGAATATTTGTGCAGATACCATATAAAAGATAAATTAAAATTTTACATCAGTTGTGAGACAACATTAATAACAATTTCTTGCTTACACATTCAATTGGATATTTTGTAGATAACTTTCTCTAAACAATCACTTATTATCCTAATAGATT
This sequence comes from Pachyseris speciosa, assembly GCA_016490735.1. Classification (NCBI taxonomy): domain Eukaryota; kingdom Metazoa; phylum Cnidaria; class Anthozoa; order Scleractinia; family Pachyseridae; genus Pachyseris; species Pachyseris speciosa. The sequence continues at coordinate 121,969 of JAEMWC010001589.1, forward strand.
AAGTTTGATAAAAGCTAATTTTTTTTAAATTATTATACTCACATGACTGTGTTAGAATTAAGCAACAATAAGTTGTTTATTTTCTAATAATACCAGTAGTTAGTTTGTTTGTTTATATTACCATAGCAGAAGTGCCAGTAGAGTGCAATGTCTAAACTCATGTCAAGCTGTCAACTTTGTTTGGATTTTCACTGATCTGTGAAAAGGTGCTCAGCCACTGGTCAACTTTGGTTAGCTTTGCAGGTACCTTGGTGAGCTAATGTAGCATCATTACCGGGGCCAGCCGAAGGCAGGAACCGGTCATAAAATGCTGTTTGTTCCTTTCGTTTTTTCAAAGTCTCGTTTCCAGGGCCCCGCTTTCCGCTGTGACAAATTTCTCGAAGTGCACATAGTAACTTTACTCGAGCAATCGAAGGCATTCCAGACAAAGATTATAACTTTTGGGGGAACGAAAACTTCTACAACCTTTACGAGAGACTACATCATGTGCGAAAACTTAAGAGTGGATTTTTTGAGAGACATTTATGAGCGACCACTGCACTTGAGAGTTAACCTTTTATCGAGAATCAAAGCGAACATATTTCAAAACTATCTTTACATCAATCTCTTGTAAAACGTAAGTTTATTCACTGCGTTTTATAAGACGTCTCAAGAACAAGAGTAGCATGTTAAAAAAGTTTCTCTTTAAAAGGATTCCTTCGATTCTTAAACCGAAGTCCTCGGCGAAAAACACACGTAAAACGAATTCAAAAAGAAGAAATCGGATAATTTTTTCGCCGCCCGACGAAATGTTACAGCGCAGCGAGAGAAAGAGGAAAGTTGTACATCCAAAAGACGACAAAAACAAGGCAATTATTTTGAAATAAATCGTTTTTCAACTGTGTAAATTTAGTACCAACTTAGCTCTATCCCCAGTAGTTCCGTAGAAGCTGAACAAGACTCAATAAAAATATATTTGAGGGAAGCGAATATACTAAACAAACAAATCACGGGGGTCGCCGTAAATGTACAGAAATCCAAATCCAGCGTGCACTAAAGCTCTCAAATGAAGGCAACGAAATGAAAGAAAAGCGACAGGAAGTTCAATAACAATAAATTTTCATTCAAGATGAGGCAAAAAAAAAAACTTATCTAAAACACAAAAAATGTTCGAAATTTCACAGACGCGATTCGCTGCGTGAACGCGTGTTCGAATTAATTATTCACGCAAAAGCGAAAGCGTGAGTTTTTCCCACAAATTTTGCAGTTATTGCTGCTAAAAGCTGAATTCAACTTCCAACTAATATGTACATTGCCATTTTTGTTTTCTAAAGTCCAGGCAGCTGCTTTAAATCCGCTATCTGTATTCAAAACACTCTTGAAAGCGCACCGATCGCCTTGTTTTCGTCGCGGTTGAGGGAAGGAAATATTATTCACAAGAAAAGTTTCCGTTCACCTTGATCTTCCATTCTGAGGCTACCTAAACATCGATTTATGTTTTTCCTTTTTATTTTAAGTGCCAAGGAAGTAATTTGTCCGTTTTAGGAATGAAAACGAGACCCTGGAAGTTTGTAGATTTGGCCCGCAGCGTGCCATGATTACCTGGACTTTTCGAGCCGTGATTTGAAGACAAAAAACCGTCTTCAACAGCACAGGGTGACCGCGTTTTCAAAAATTGTAAACTATGACTAAATTAAATTTACTTTTTTGGATATCGTTAAGAATCAGCCGTTTGATTTAATGTAGATTTTATGCCAATTTTTATGCGACAAAGCATAGGCGCCCTTGGCCGGCGTGATTTTTATTTCCGGCCCTGCTGGCAGAAGAGACCTCTGCTAGCAGGGAAGATTTTTATGAAAGCCGAGGCGTAATTCTATTATCGAAATGAGTACACAGGCAAATATCATTTTCTCTTTTCACATTAGTAATTAGACGTTTTTTTCTCAAAAGAATATTTGCGATAAAATAGATTTTCATGTCCCGCGATAAACTTCTTGATGTAAACGACCCTTATGCATGCTAGTGTAAACGTGGGTTGCCAAGGCAAAAGTGGTCCCGGTAAAATTTACGAAGTGATTATTCATTGCACCCCCTTTTGTAACTGTAGATATACCACTGTCGAGTTTAATTGTAGCATGAATCCAGTTTGAACCTTAAGCCAGGTTCAAGCCAAACAAAACTATAGCTTGTTGATTGTTTTCTCAGATTTGTACATGTAGCAATTTAGTGTCAATACTGTTCCCTACTGTTGAAACCCTACTATAGTTATTAGTTTTACAGGAATACATGGGAATAGTTTGAAACAGCAAAACTGAAAACTTCCAAAGCAGCAGAATTGTCACTTAAAAGCATGTGGATTAACTGACAAATAATTTCACACAAAGACAATTATAGAATTACATATTTATGCAACTATAAGGGATGAACTATTAAAAAATGTATGGGGGAGGATTCTCAAGCTTCATGACTTTTTTTCGTTAACCGTTCCCTTGCATGAATTTTTTTACCCAAAATGCAAATTCTTTTTTCTGGGCTACTCGGCATGCATGAATTTCTTTTCACTTAATTTTCCCTTGCATGAATTTGTTTTACCCAAAATGCACAAATTCTTTTTTTCTGGGTTACTCGGCATGCATGAATTTCTTTTCACTTAATTTTCCCTTGCATGAATTTTTTTTACCCAAAATGCACAAATTCTTTTTTTCTGGGCTACTCGGCATGCATGAATTTCTTTTCACTTAATTTTCCCTTGCATGAATTTTTTTTTGTACTTCCCCCCTTCCCCCCCCCCCCCCCCATAGCTTTTCCACTGGTCCGTCCCTAATCAGTATAATGTTTTATCATAAAGTCAATAACACTACTCCATGCTGATTGATTGAGAGCAGTACAATTAGTCCCAAATTGTGCACCTTTGCAGAACCTTTTAGTTTCCATGGCAATGGCGTGTGAGCACAGCTAAACATAATTTGAGTGTTTTCACGGGTGAAATTGGTCTAAAAGACAAATAAACTGCATTTGTGATTCTGTATAATTTTTTTGCATAATTCTTAATATATATTAAAAATGTTGCAGCCTCATGCAATTCATAATAATTTTGTTGAATGTACTATGAATAAAAAATTGAACAACTTCACACAATTTGTGAATAGCAAATGTGATTTTGAAAGTTATAAAATTCCACTCACCTAAAGGCTGGTGCAATTTCAAGAACTTTCAAAATCACAAGTACCCATTAATACTAGTTCAACCTGAGCTTGATTTTACCTGCAACATGTTGTGTATCATGATAACCACACATTTAAATAAGGATTATTTATGCTTGATCTTTGTCGTGTGTTAAATAAATGCTGCAAAACCTTGTTTGTGTAATTTATTGATTTAACGTTCATTTTTGAGAAAGTGTTGTAAAGCGCTTGTGATCATTTTTTTATGTTAATAAGCGCTACAGAAATTAATAAATTATTATTATTGTTATTACTATTATTATTATTAAATTATTAAAATTTGGCACCTTTAAAATTGGTATATTGGTTTAAACTGAGAATATATTTGAATAAGCAGAATAAGGGCACTCTCTATGCATCCATTCATTAACCAAGTCTTGGACAATTAATGTTCTACAAACACCATTAATATTTTGTCCAAGTTAATCGTAAAGAATTAATTATCTGATGCTCTAAATTACCTTAAATATATCAGGGGTGTCATTAATTCCTAAGGAGCATAGGCCTAGGGATTTTTTGGGATATCTTGAGTTTCAACCCTTTGAATTGCTGGCTACTCTTTACTTAACCTTTCCAATTGCAACAAGTAGTGACAGCCCAGCAGATATTTCCATTCCCATTTTCATATTCTCTTTAGGGAAAACACCTGCAGAAAAATCATAGAACAGAAGGTATAAGGACTAAGGGTACGTTCCTTTGGGATGATCCAGATCAGGATCAATGATCCAAGAACGCTCGGACCATGGTGCAAAGTAACTGAGGAATCCTTTCCCACAGTGGATTTCTCAGCTCCTTTGATGGCATGCACCATGATCTGAGTGATCTGGATCATCCCAAAGGAACACACCCTTAAATAAACACAGGCTGAGCTCATTTTCACCACCAAATAAACCGCTCACAATAACTCCTTTTGGGGAACGTTCAATTGTCTAGTGTGGTGTTTGAGGCAATTGAAAGCAATTCTGGGGACTTTTAGTTCCACTGTTTTCACCTGTCTGAGTGGCAGAAACGGTGGACTAATAAACACTTTCCTGTATGGCAAATAAGCAAAGGAGTTCAGTTGAGCAATTTTCATTAAAAAATAGTTCGCAGTTTTTCCTTTGACCAAAAACCTTTTTTCTCCGAACAAATCCTTATTTTTACTCGGGAACCGAGTTAAAAATCATGTTAGATTTCGGTCTTTTTTTCTTTTTCTTGTGCAACAAAATGCACAATAAAAAGCATGTGGCAGTGTTTTGGTTGGCCAATGCACAATACAAGGCACGTGGCAGTGTTTTCTTTGGTTAAAGCCAACATGAAGTCCAAAGTGCAAAGCATTACATCATCAAGAGCGGTCTCACAAACGCTTGTGTTATCTGAAACCTTCACTGCCTGAACCAAGTGAGGGCTCAAGCCTTATATAACCCACTTCGAAAGACCTTTCTGCACACATCTTTGTAAAGCTGTGCAGATTTTAATCCAGTAGAGTCTGTCCGCGTAGGTTGGAAGCCTCGCACGTATTTATCGGTTGATCGATCAAAAGTTCATATCACACGAATGCTGTGACAGTTCTATATTTAGAACTTGGTATTACCTCAGATCTACCATATTTGGTATCCGGTTGATTAGCCCCCAAGTCGATTAGCCCCTAGCCTGTTAGCCCCAACCAGACGTCGATTAGCCCCCAACCTAACGTCTGACTTCGTCTTCTGCATCACAAGGTTCCCGAGTAAACGCTCATAGAACGTCTTGTTTGGCTATCATCCAACGGCTGCCGTGACGTTTTAACGCAGTGCACCAGAGCTTTTATAGAATATTGGACAGACTCGTGTTACAAAAGTCAACACCTCAAGAGCTTGAGGCAACTCTGGTTGCAACTCTGGATTCTGGTCCAATGAAACAAATGTTGTCTGGAGCCTTGTTTGAGTAAGACTTAACTGGTCTTAACTTGACTCACGTAGACCACGTAGCCAACAAAATGGCTTTAAATATGTTGTTGCTTTGTTATAAAATAAGATAAGTCTTATTGTTGACAAGTTTGCCAGGTCACCGGTAGAACATCGAAACACTGTTCAACAATAAGATAATTTTGAATTTGTTTCAAAAGCTTAAGCTTACCTTTAAAGGTTTGTTTTCGAGTACCGACAAGATGATTTGGGGGCTTTTTCTGCCGGTTGCCATTTACCATAACGCAGCTACAGCAGTACGCTCATTGAAACTAGCCGCAGTTTCCTGTCAGTACGTTCGCAAGCGGTAGAAATAGAAAGTTTCAGCAGAATCGAAAAAGTGGAAATCGAAATGGTTCTCGAACAGGGTTTTCTTTCGGAAACACCTTCAGCTCTAAGGGCCTGGCTAAACTAGGAAACATTGTTGCGGAAACATTGTTTCCCTGGGATTGCTGCTCAGGTGGCTAAACTAGGAAACATTGTTTCGAAAGCAAAATTTGCGTCCGGGAAGCAAAAATGTTTTTGACCTGATTCAAAAACATTTGCGTCCGAGAAGCAAGATTTGCGTTCGCAACAATGTTTCCCGAGCGGCCAAACTGGGAAACATTTGCGTCCGCGACAATGTTTCCGCAACAATGTTTCCTAGAACTTCGGCCGGTCCTTCGGCCGGGCAAGGGGCGCACGGAGGCCACCCGGTTCCAGTCCCCGCGCCTAACCCTCGTACGGTCGTCCGCGATTTCGTTCCCTTGACTGGTGGTCGAGAAATCAGAATCATAAACCTATTTTTCCTGGGCGACTTGAATACAATGCCCCTTTTTTCCCTGTTAAAAACACTTTCGGCGTGCGGTATGTAGTCCTAGGGGACGTATTACGCAACCACGTGTTTGGTATATAAGTCTTCTTCTCCTGTTTTCACATTATTCAGTCTTTTCGAAAGCGGCGACCGACGTGTTGCTTCGCCCCACTCTCCTCCCGGCAGCGATGGACCGCTCCTCTCTTCGGGAGCTACCTGCTCCCAATCGCGTCAGGCTGATTCTCCCATATCTTATTTTAGCCGGGGCATTGTTTCATGGGAACCCAGTGAAAATATATCACCATTTCACAGATGGACGTCATCATAAGATAAGCCCAATTTATTTGCGTCAGGGTTGCTATGATGTACACAAAAGCTTAGATTAAACTGCAGTCATACGTTGTTGTACCCACCTACTAAAAAAATCATTTTAATCTCATTGCAAAAGAACATCTAACAAGACGCTCTATGAGCGTTAACTCGGGATACTTTTTTGTTCCAGAAGCCGGACGCACGCTTCTGATTCTCGAAACTATCCGTTTTGGGTTCACGTAAGACCTTTTTGTTCACGTTCGAGCAAAGCTCGTTAAACCGTTTTGAGAGTTGCCATCAATAATATTCCTTGTCAGCTGTTGTTGTTTACTTCTAGATTAAGTGGCAACATCTGGAGTTTTTTCTCTCTGCGAAGCTTGAAAACAAACTTGAAAACACAAGGCCAATCGTTTCCGTGTATGTGACATGTCCAGATGTCACGCATTTTAAAAAGCACTTGAAATTCAAACTGCTCTATTTTCAAAACAAAGCGTGTTACTTGGCTTAAATGTCATTTACCTGATGAAGGTAAAAAATCTAAATGTTTAATTTTAGTTTTTTTCTGACGCACGTGAAAACCAAAAATTCGCAAACTTGTCTCTAAATATAGATCTGTCACAGCGATTGAGTTGTGGTATAACCCGGATCAAATTACATCAAAACAACTTTGCGATTATCTAAATATAGAACTGTCACAACGGTTCTAATTCGAGTCGATACGCACGTGCGAGGCTTCCAACATTGTCTTAAATTCGGCAAACCTTTCACACGGACAGTCTGTATTGTATTAAAATCCAGTTTCACAACTTTACAAAGATATGTGGCAGGAAAATTTGTTCCGCGGTCGAAGTGGATTATTTAACTTGAGAGTTCACTTGCGGTCACGTATTAAGTGGAAGGTATCACATTACGAAAACAACTTTGTGCAAATCTGTACTTTTTGTCACAGGCATTCGATTTCGACTTGTGATATCGATTACACGTGCGAGGCTTCCAACTTTTTCTTAACACTCGGCAAACCTTTTTACGGGGGACAGACTGTGCTGTCTTAAAATATCTAGCTTCACAACTCAAACAGGTGAAATTTGCATTAACTTGTAAACAACCGTCGCGTGATGTTAGCCTTTCGACCTTTGGACTATGTGGTTTGCTTTAACCAA
>JAEMWC010001590.1:0-57500 GCA_016490735.1 Pachyseris speciosa
CTGTATATGAGGGAACCCTAACCCTGTACACACCCAAATTTATCATATTTTTAATTGATAAATGTTTGAAAAGAAAATTTGCCCTGAGCGGGATTTGAACCCACGTCCCCCCGTATACTAGTCGGGTGTGATGACCACTAACACTATCAGGACAACCATGCTGGCAACACGGCAATCGAAGAATGTGATTTACGTGATCGAAGACGTTGGCATCCCAGGAAATTTTACTTTCTTAGGTGACAAGGCAGGAAAGCCTATAACTCCATTTGAAACACAACTAAGGATCAATTACTGATACACGACCGAAGTCAACTTTAGGGGATGACAAAGGAGGATCCAATTACGATACAGGCTTATTTCAATTAATTAAATTCTGTATATGAGGGAAACCCTAACCCTGTACACCCCAAATAATCATATTTTTAATTGAAATAAAATGTTTGAAAGAAAATTTGCCCTGAGCGGGATTTGAACCCACGTCCCCCCGTATACTAGTCGGGTGTGATGACCACTACAACTATCAGGACAACCATGCTGGCAACACGGCAATCGAAGATGTGATTTACGTGGATCGAAGACTTTCAAAACATTTATTCAATTAAAAATATGATTATTTGGGGTGTACAGGGTTAGGGTTTCCCTCATATACAGAATTTTAATTAATTGAAATAAGCCTGTATCCGTAATTGGATCCTCCTTTGTCATCCCCTAAGTTGACTTCGGTCGTGTATCAGTAATTGATCCTTAGTTCGGTTTCAAATGGAGTTATAGGCTTTCCCTGCCTTGTCACCTAAGAAAGTAAAATTTCCCGGGATGCCACGTCTTCGATCACGTAAATCACATCTTCGATTGCCGTGTGCCAAGCATGGTTGTCCTGATAGTGTAAGTGGTCATCACACCCGACTAGTATACGGGGGGACGTGGGTTCAAATCCCGCTCAGGGCAAATTTTCTTTCAAACATTTATTCAATATATATATATATATATTGAATAAATGTTTGAAAGAAAATTATATATATATATATATATTTTTTTTTTATTAGTTTATTGTTGGTTGTAAAATAGACCATCCACCTTTCATAAGTGTTGTTTTCATACCTTCACAGCTTCCAGGATGGTAGACGGGGTTATTTTCTAATTCCCGACAGTAGCTTAACTCATGCCAACATTTGTTAATGTACGTAGTTCCATTAGCAGTACATACGGGATCCTGGTAGGAGGGACATTGTTCGAAACATTCACAGCGTGCGTCATGTGCACTATATGTCTTGCAGACTCCATACCGTGGGCAATGCACGTTAAGGCAAGGGTTGAGATCTGTAGCATAAAAATAAAAAATTCCGTTTTACTTTCCTTGTTTCTTTCTTTCTTTCTTTCTTTCTTTAATGACTAACATAACTGGGACACTTAAGTGCTTAAAATATTTTATTAGCGAATGTTTACATAAAGGTAAAGGGATTAAATTGTGGAAGCTTACTTTCAAGTACTTTTGTGTTTTGCTCTGTGCAGCTCAAATAGTTTGCTGGTAGAGTTCTTGTAAATATCCATTTCCCCTATAAATGTGCTGTAGGAAATATTTCCGTGAATCCAAGTATTTTTGATAAAGGAAACCAACCTCCAATTACAACATAACTGACTGTCAAAGGGTCGTGACCGCTTCCTGATCCCATCAAGTCCCTCACGCAAATCTTCATATTCTTGAGACCAACCTCCTGTAAAGAAAATGACAACGACTTTTTACACAGTGACGACTACATCGAATTTCGTGGACAAACAACGGTGGTTGCTATCCTTAGTAATCCATTTTTATTTGATAAACATATTTTTCTTGAAATTAATGTATTTATGTAAGACTGTTTACGTCGCATGCATTGAGCAGGAGTATGATAGAGCACAAATGATCAAATGAAAACAAGAGAGCGCACATAACCACAGTAGATCAAATAAAAAAAAACATGAATAAGAAAAATCTTTTATGAAGTTGTAATACAGTACTGCATTTTAGTTTTCGCTTTTTTTTATTTGCAGCTCAGTCAAAGGAGAAAACTGGAGCGTATGCTACTAATCTCCTACCTCAACCCAGGCTGAGATTATGTTATTCTCAGGAGGAACGAAGCTTTTCAGTTGTCGGTCATATTGGTGATGAACAGAAACAAGAATAACAGGTGGCGCGTAGAACGTGGTGTTAAAGGGTACTTGCTGTAAACAAGTAATAAAACATAAAAGGTAAATCAATCAATCGAAATGAATCGATCAATCAACCAATCAACCAACCAATCAACCAACCAACCAACCAATCAATCAATCAATCAATCAATCAATGAGTCAGGATAGAATAAAGTCACTTGATAGTCTCTATATCAACTTGTTTTGTCATTATTTAACCTAAAAAAAAAAACGGCAAAAAATGAAATTCTTCTTTGAATATTGTAATCCAGGTGTGAAATCTGATGACACTCGTTAAAAGGTGATATCACAGCGCTAGTCGGCTGGGAGTTATATTTCACGAGACTTAAAAGATCACTTGACAAGCGGGGATTTAGTTTTCATCAAAAAAGTATTTTAATCTGTTTAAAGAGAGGAAAATGAAAACAATTAAAAAAATAACGATAAAGAATAACGATCGTACAAAGCGAATTGACTGATGTGTTACAGACCTGACAGAATCCGTAGTTGTCGCTAGGCGAGGGATTTCCATTGTTGGGAAAAAATGCTTCCTCCGCTATCGTGACATTGAAACCCGAACCATTGCCTTGAAAAGCGAACCATTCCTTAGGGAGACAAAACGACTCAAAATCAAATAACTTGCAAAAGAAAAATTAGTCACTGTAGAGGGAATTTTGTTCGCAAAATGGGTATTCTGAAGACAAGGGTCAAAGTTGGTTGACACTGCCGGACTAAGATGATGGCCAATGTGGCGAGGAATACTTTGGTTTTAAAACGAGATGGTGTGTGTTGTTCAACAACAACAATTTTTAATTGTACTCTTCTTGCCTTACTCTACAATTTACAACAGGAAGTCTCTAGGGTGCAGAGGGTATAAAATTCGTATCACAAACCGTTAACTAAATGCTTCACAGCCTGCGGTGCTCTCGAAAGCGTTCGGTCAACCTGCGTCCAGTCTCCCCAATGTACACTGTCGATGGACATTTCTTGCACGACAGAAATGTCAGAAATTAACGACAGGCAATAAACCACGTGTTCCGTGATACAGGAGAAATGTCCCGTTATGTAAACAAGCGGACCACTTTCGAGAGCACCGCAGAGATGTCATCAACGGGAGGAATGACCTTCCTGTACCTGCCCACTTCAACCAAACAAATCATACACTGGAGGACATGAAGGTTGCTGTATTGAAGGCAGGGCTAATCAACCAAGAATACTGTAAGAAGCAGGAGATGAGGTTGATATTCAAATATAGGACTGTGGGTCCAACCATGACTTTAGCTTCATGTGAATCACTCTCTTACTCGCGCGCCGACGCGCTATTTCATGTGGCACGCGCGCGAGTGTTGCAATCAGACACGTGAGCTAATTTTAATGAATCTTTTAACGGTATTTAGTCTCGCACCCTGAAGAAGGTAGTCTTCTTCGCAGCCGTTCTTTGTCTCGTCACGCAACGCTCCTAGCCACTAGGAGCGTTGCGTGACGAGACAAAGAACGGCGTTTGGTTTTACAATTTTCGAATTAGAAACACCTGTTTCTGCGGCCTCGGAAGCCGAGCTAGAGTCAAAGCCAAAATACTAAACCCTGAAAATGCTTGATCCCATATAGTATAAACCAAAGCGATGCAAAAAATGGCCTGGAATGACGTCACCAGTCCCATTCTCCTATATGCTTGGTCGTGCATTAAATGGCATCCACTTAAGTTTTTAACGGAATTCAGAAATTTTTACGGCATTTTTCTCAGTTGCATACAGAGATTTAAGTGAGCGAAAAACAAAAATTAGGAAGGTTATATGCACTTTAATGGCTCTGGGTATAAGTAGTCCATCACCGCCCATTCGTTTTGAGCCTTAAGAAACCAGGGAAGGATAAAGAATCTTTTTTTTTCCTTTTGGGATTGAATATCGCGTTTGCGTATTCAGTGGGCAGCACCTAATAGTAACCGGTACAATGAAAGGTCCTTGCTATGTTGATTATGATGCTGAATCTACTAATAGTCTAAATTCGGAAATTTGTCCCTATTGTACAAATGATTCACCTTGAAAAAACTGTACTTCATTTCGGACAGTTATAACTTACCACAATTGTATCCTGGTGTTTGCCATCAAAAGGTAAAAATTCCTTGATGCAGGTTTCAAAACTATGACTTTCCACATTTTCTAACCAAACGTAGACAGCATCATTTGGTTTGGTGTTGCGAGAGTATTTGGCGGTGACGAATACAAAAGGCCTTTCACCAAACCCCTAGAGAGCAAATGTGTAATGGTTATATCAGGGAGATGAGGGTAAATCACTCAAAAAATGAAAGAAAAAAGAAAACAAATCGAAAGAAAAAACGTAGAGAGGCGGGTTTACAGACATGCACTGTTTTTCACCTTAATATCATGGAAGAAAAAGGAACGTTACACCTTAATCTACTTAGCCTGAATCTTTACTGGCTAATAGAGAGAATGAATGGATCTGTTGCGTGTCCGAGGACCTTTAATGACAACTGAAGCAGCTGCGGATCACTTTTGTAGCCATCAGTGTGGGTCAATTGTATCCCTATGAAAGGTATAATCTCTTAATACGATTAGCTATTAGCTCCTTATAAATAATCAAAGGAGTTTGGTGACTTAAACAATCGGAGCAGATCATTATGGGCGCTTTCCGTTAAACAAAGCTCACCAGTACAGATTTTCGGAAACTTCGCTGGTCGATGAAAATACGGCGAGTGGAGGAGATAAGCGCTAAGCGTGGCCGGGGAATCCTTTGTCGCGGAACCTAAAAATAACCTGCGACAAATTACCCCTGGAATAAGGCGTGTGTGGCGGATGTACACTCTACCCTCTTTTATTTTCTCTTGCTCCTTATAAGACCTTATAAATAATCAGCCTCAGTTGCTGTTGAAAGGAGGATCAGCGTAATGGCTGCAGTGGATATTGGTTGCAATTTTACATCAGGAGATAAAGGTTTAAAGATTTACAAAGCAAAATAATTGCAAATAAGCATAATGCTAGTCGTTCAAAATTTGGTAATTGAATTTGAAAGTGTACTTTTAAGCGATTGACCCATGACTATATTTATTTGATGTTATTGACTCGTTTGATTGGAATTCTACTTTTTGAACCCAAGACACGCCGACATAGGGAAGAATTAGATTCGCAGAGTTTTTCCAGTTTATCTCGGGGAATGCAGTAAGAAGTGCGTCCAATGGTCTCAGTTCTGTCAGGGGTACCCGATGATTATTGTCAATGGTAGGATATCTGTGGGTTAAACTTGAAAACCCTCAGAAACCCCCCAAGACAAGCCGGTAATTAATTAATGAAAGTAGCATTAAAAATAAAGAACGATTTTGAAACGAAAATTAAAATGTCCGGATTTAATGGAGTCATTTTAGAGAAAAGGGTGTCGCACCTCACTAAAAGTGCGACTGAGACTAGTCCCATGCTATTCCTACTCGAACTTTTTTGTTTTTTTTTTTATTGTCACGCACTCCTCCGAGCGGATTGCATGACTTTCTTACCAAGACCACGCGTATGGACATCTATCCTCTAGACACCACAAAAATAAAGATTGGAACATTACAAGTGTTTGCACTGTACAAATTTGGAAAAAAAGCCAAAACGCAATTTTTTATAACCACCAGACTTGTAGGTCACTGCATCAGTATTTTTAGAAACTCTTGTGATCCTAAGTTAATACACGACAAGTTACAAAATACGAAAACATCCCGATTAAAAGAACGCCGGAGAATTAAGCTAAATCCTTATGATCTTAAGTCCTATTCCGAATTAGTCCCAAAACAAAGCGCCCAAAGTAGAATCAAATTAGTCTTGAATTATACTTGAATTATACTGCATGATGTGTAATGTGTTGTTTGTTTCACAGAAAACCTTCTGACGGATCTAATCTTATGGGTATTCAGCTTCAATTGTTGTTCAAAGGAAGATCAACCGCATCAGTACTTGAATAAAGATATTCTTAAATAGGTCAATGTATTGCAAAACAGTATTACGCTTCAAAGGTCATTCCAAAGTTAGTGTCTGCGTCTGTGGATAAAATATTCATTAATTTCCATTTTAATAAATAGTAATAAGGATTCAAGTTGCCGGTGGGGCTAGCCGTGCAAAGTACATGTATGGCCATTTGAATACCAAAATGTATTTGTTAGTATTTTATGATAAAGACTCTAGTAATGGAGTTTCATATAGTACCAACCCCTGCCCAGCACCACTCTCCACTGCCACTTTCACACACAAGTAGCACGATCCCTTTTTGGCCATTTTTAGTTCATTACTCGAACGTTTTTTCTGTCACGAACTTCTCCGAGAGTGCATGACGATTACAATCCTTGACGACCGCAGTTGGGATGATTATTGCACCAATTAATATTGACAAACAAAAGCTAACAATTAAGACCTTTTTTGTCTTGACAAACGGTCGCTTGAGGTCACCGCAATGGCAACTCCTAGGATGTTTTAAAAAGGTTATTAGAAAATTAGAATCTGATTAATTCATATGTATTCAGTGTCTTTGTTTGACCTATCTTACAGTTAACAACTGTTTTTCTCTTGACAAGAGATCGCTTTTGAGGTCAATATACCGGCATCTTCTAGGATCCTTTGAAAAGGCCATCAGCAAAATGAGAATCTGATTAAGTCTTTTGTATTTACTTAATGGTTTTCAAGGCTAGTGTCTTAGTTTCATCTATCTTATATTGTATATTTATTACTTTTGTTTTAGTTTTATTATTTATAATCTTGTAGTAGGGCCCTGCTGTAAAGCACGTTTTCTTTTGAAGTTGGTATCCTCAATATTTAGATTTGTATTATTATCCTAAAGTCGATCAACGACATGAAGTCAGTTTAAATGAGAGACGATTGTTTTAACCCCTTAAGTACCTTATTGACGTACTCTGTACGTCAGAAACACCGTTAGTGCTTTGAAAACCTACAACTTTCCCAAATCCCTTGCTATGGTTGAAATGAACGATTCTTATTGCCAAATGCTCAATTACGTAGACATCATCACTCCAGAAACTGACCAAAACTCCCAATTTTCATCAAGTATGACCGTTTATTTTGTTGCAAAACCAAAAATGTTGGATTTGAACGCCCATTGACAACACCAAAGAGAAGCTACTTTGCCATGAAGTTTTTCGGAATAAATATCTTTTGAAGCTAAAATTCTACGTTGGCAGCAAACTTCGACTCCACTTCTTGAAATCTGTTCCACTTTTAGCTGCTCACTTGTTTAGCGCGACGCGGATAACGCTTTTGATTTCACTTGCACTCACTGGTCTAAAAAAATTTGCTTTTGTGACCCAAAGGAATTCTGAGAAGTTCTTGAATAACGGGCGCAAGACAGTCCTCCAATTTTCATTTCAGACATTTTTTAGAACCGTGTTGAGCCACCCGGTCCTGCTGGCAAAATATATCACCGATTGCATTATTTACATGTCAAAACTCGCCAAAATTGCCATGCCAGGTCCCGGAATCCACTCACAAAACGACTAAAGACACAACTTCACTTCGTGGATTGCCATCACTCCCTCGAATACCTTGAGCGCCCCACTTCATGTGAAATTGCTTCTCACCTCTGTTTTCTTTCAAAGGATTGCCTTTGCCCATCAACCCAGCTTTATGATGCCAGGCAGGGGGCTTCTGAGGTGGAAAATGGCTCAAAAAACACACTTATAAATCAAATAAGCAACGAATTGTAGCTGCAGTGTTCATTTAGAAATAAACGACAGCTAGCGTGACAAGTGTGACGACAAAAATAGAGCCTTCGGTGTTGTGGACCAGCGAAATTGCCGAGGTAACCCCTTATATGGAATAGCGAGGTCGTCTTGACCTCCTACCCTCAGGAAATTGCAAGAAAATACGTGAAACGTTCGCATTGAAGGGGTTAATTGAAATTAAATGGCGACCACGAACTTTAAATCTGGGCAATATGATGATGAAACAAATAAACTCTGCTTGCGTGGTTTCACGACTCTGAAAGACGGGGTGAATTAAACGATAACAAAGTTTATAATTGTCTACTACATCAATATCTATTGCGTGTATGACGCTGATCTTTGGAAACAGCTAAATCAACTTAACATTATTTTGATAGTCTTCCACGTAGGCTAAATTCGTTTGAGAGGTCAGATCTTCCCAAATATTTCAATCTCAGTGAATAATAATCTCAAATAAAAATAAGCTGAGCTAAGTCGATACTTGACCTACGTTATCCTTAATTAGTGCCGTGCTTTCAATTGGTTAATGGCATTACGCTTAAATGTATGAGAGTTTGGACTAAATTTGGTTCTAACTCCTGAGTCTGGGGGATAAAGTTTTCAAGATTGTCCAAGATTCACCTTAAAAGCAAACGTTTTCAAGATTTTCCCTAAAATAAAAGTAAAAAGGCATTTATACTTTCACTGGTGCGGCTGGCCATATAAAATATTCAGACTGATACATCACAACATTGTGGATAAGTTTACATATATTCCTCGCTACTCTATAACAGAAAACGCTTTACGCCGATATAATCACTGACTTTGAAGGCTTACCTAAGGTATATCTTTAAACAAAATTTAAGTATAACTGGACCAACGAAAGCTAAATTTGCGGCAGTTTTTGGTTTCTGAATGATATATGAAATCATGTATCGCACCGGTAATCGCGAGGTCACGGGTTCAAACCCCGTTGAAGTCCTGAAATTTTTTTAGGCTTCTTTTCGCTATTGCATAAATTGCGTTCACAACTGCGAGGATCATTCTTCATTTGATTTCATTTCCGCAGTTCATATATGATTTATTTCATATATCATTCACCCTCATTTCTTTCACGGGCACATATGAACCCACAATTGACCTGCTCCCAGCGTCAGTGGCTTCATAGCTCAGTTGGTTAGAGCATCGCACGGTAATCGCGAGGTCACGGGTTCAAACCCCGTTGAAGTCCTGAATTTTTTTCAGACTTCTTTTCGCAATTGCATAAATTGCGTTCACAACTGCGAGGATCATTCTTCATTTGATTTCATTTCCGCAGTTCATATATGATTTATTTCATATATCATTCACCCTCATTTCTTTCACGGGCACATATGAACCCACAATTGACCTGCTCCCAGCGTCAGTGGCTTCATAGCTCAGTTGGTTAGAGCATCGCACGGTAATCGCGAGGTCACGGGTTCAAACCCCGTTGAAGTCCTGAATTTTTTTCAGACTTCTTTTCGCAATTGCATAAATTGCGTTCACAACTGCGAGGATCATTCTTCATTTGAGTTTTTGGTTTGTGTCCATTTTTCTGCCTCCCGTTGGAAAAAAATTGTCTTTCAGTTACTTCACTCGCGTGTACATGTTATTGTGGGGAAATGAAAGGAAAATGCATCTAAGAAATCAAAGAAAAGACTAGCTGCAGTTCAGGAGCTAAAAATGTAGGTTTGGAAAATTAGGAGTGTGAAACCAATACCGTTAGCTTTTATAATAATAAAGTTGCACATTCTCACTTAAAATCCGAATGAAGAGTCGCGACCATACTCCTGAGCGACTATTCAAATGGGATCTGTTTTCACCACTATAGACAAATACTTTCATTTGCTTTGATAACCGTCCGTTCATCAAGTCACCGCATCAGGAATTGAGTATATCTTGTGCCGATCAGTTTTAAACGCGATCAACGACGGAAAATGTTGCGCTAATGCAAGACGACTGTTTTCATAAAGTGAATACCACTACTCAGTTGCTATGAACATTTTAAATCCCTTGTGTCAATAAGGTGATGAAAGTCTCATTTGCGTACTGTGGATACAAAAAAGTCGGCATGTTATTGTATTTGATATTTACTGCATGACTGTTTATTGCGTGTCTGACGATAACTTTTGTAAACAACAGAAGCAACTTTCACTGTTGTGATAGCCGCCGGTGTGGGATAAATCCACCTGACAAGTATAGTCTTCCTGAACGTCTCACTCTCAGACAGCAAACAAGATCAGCTAATTCAGTACTTGACCCACCTCAAGTGGTACGATCTATTGATAAATAGCATTAAGCTTTGAAGGTCATTTTAAAGTTTGGCTCTGGACTGAATGAGGTTCTAACTTTTCAGTCTGTTTAAAGTTTTCTAGAGTCGCTATTTAAATAAGCGCAAATGAGCAGTTACCTTTTCGCTGTTACTGCTAATTGACAAGCTCTTAACCAATCAGAATCGAGCAAATTTTTCATGTTTGTTCTTCACATGAAAACATTGCCAGATGGCCTACCATAATTTTTGGAGAAGCAACACGCGTTATTCATCACGCGTTCAGTAGAGACAATAGCTTTAGCAACGTTTTTAAAGTTTTTTTAAGCCTCAAAAACCGGCTAAACAGTTATTAGGTTATAGCTATAAGCTACTTTGTTCTTCAAGTGTCTGTCAAGCGCTGTAATCCTTACCTTTAGTCTTTCTTGTTTATAATCATGGCCTTGCTTGTTTTTGTTAAAGGGAACCTCCACTCTTACAACAAATCGACGTCAAATTGTTGGAAATAATTACTAGCCTCCAAATTTTGTATTGAAACGTGGATATAACATTTAAGAGTACAAAAGAATTTATATCATTATCGCCTATTTTCGCTTTTAAATTTCCCAAAACGCCGCCATTTTGGATTTGATGACGTGTAATGGTTGCAAGTATTATCAGGAAGCAAATGAAGCAGAAAATCCTTTGTGTTAAACAATAGGGCAAACATCACACGTCGTCAAATCTAAAATAAGCACGAGTAAAAATTTACAAGTGCTTATTTATTCCAAATTGCACGAGAAAAATCATGTAATTACATATTAATAATATACACGAAAAAATTGTGTTGCATAAGCAACGGAGGTGAATCACGTGCAAAAGTCATTTATTCGTCACGGGTAGGTCAAAACAACAGTTTCGTCAATGTTTTTAAGGTTTTTTAAGCTGCAAAAACCGGCTGAAAATATGTAGCCTATAACTATAAGGCTGTGTAATCATTACCTTCAGTATTTCTGGTTCATAATCTTCGTCTTGTTTGTTTTTGTTTTCTCCGTATATTAAAAGTGGCGTGAGCAAAGTGTTATATAACTAAGTTCAACTTGCTCACAATTTTCGATTTCGTCGGTAATTCCCTTCTCTAGAGATCACTTTCTCCAAACAGACAGCAAAAAGCGATGCTTTTCGATCTTTGCTCGTTTATAGAGCTGTTTTCAGCTTCTCTGCGAAAGAATACCTGCTCAAAACGCCGGCCATTGTTGCTATAGAAACAGCTACGATTTGATTGGCTTTTTTCTCTAAACCAATCAAAATACATTAGTAATAGGCCATTTCCGAATTACCTATGGCCTCTTTTTCAAAGCGAGTCCTGGTGCTCATCTTTTCATATGAAAATTAGTTCCATTCACATGCAAATTTAACTAATTTTCATATGAAAAGATGAGGACCAGGACTCGCTTTGACAAGGAGAAAAGGTAATTCGGAAATGGCCTATTGCACTGTGTTACATCAAACTGCACTGTTTTTTTTTTAGCCAATTAGAATTGAGTAGTTTTTCGTGTATATTATTAGTCCAAAAACAAAGCACCCAAAATAAAATCAAATTAGTCTTGTATTTGAATTCTACTGCGTGATGTGTAGTCTGCTGCTTTTTTTCACATAGAAAACTTTCTGGCGGGTCTAATATCTTAGGAGGATTATCTCTTAGTTCCTTATGGTTACTAATCAACCTCAATGTACCGTTCAAAGGAAGATCAGTACTTGAACAATTAACAATTATTCTACGAGGGCGCGCTGGATATGAAGTGATAAATAACCAACGAGGCGCTTAGCGCCTAGTTGTTATAATCATTTCATATCCAACAAGCATGAGTAGAATAATTGTTTTATCAAAAACTCTACGACGCATAGTTCAGATTCTGAACAAACAAAAAAAAAAGTGAAAGAAAGAAACTCGGAAAAAGAGAAAACCGAAACACGGAAACATTTTGAATTTGTCCATCACATGACTAAAAAAAGGGCGCGAAAATGTTTCGGTGTGTTGCAACGTTTCCGAGCAAAGTTGAATTAATTTAATGAAACTGTCCGAGAACAACAGGCTTCAGTTTTAGGTGTTCTTTTTTGAAAAAGTGCAGAGGTTATTGGTTCTGAACGGTTCAAATGTGCAGTAGTTTGGTAAAACTGAAATATTCAATCATTGCTCAAGGAGGGTGGAACGGCTTTCACGTAGATGTACGAGCCGAAGAAAGCAAAGCAAAGTAATCCATCATTTCATCAAAGTGAAGACACAATTTCAATATATTTTGATGGACTGGAGCATTGTCTCACCAGTCTTGGTGGGAAACAAGCGATATGAGGGATAGGCCGGAGACAGGTTATGCTTCAAGAAATAGCTTATAGAAATTTGTCTTGATGTGTGGAACAAAAACTGGAACAGCATAACAAAAGCAGCAAGAGCGGCGATTCTTCTCATTTTTAATTTTTAACAAAACGTCTTATCTGTGACCGGAAAGTTTGAAGCTGGTGATTGATACGTTGCATCGAGTGAAGGTCAGAACATTTTCAATGTGAGTTAATTTTTATTTTTTTAAAGTTTCACTGATCGCTGGAGAGATTTTCAATGGTGAATATTACTGTAAATTTTAGCTGAAGTTGTTGTTTGTTCGGTTTGGTTTGAATAGACTGGCCCATCAGCATATTTAAAATTTCGTTTAGTTGAGTTAAAAAAATCTTTCGGTATTTCGGTAAAAATAGAGGTGCGTTTTACTTTTAGCTAAATATCAACAGCCCTGAAAATTTTCTTAGCGCTGCAAGAATTTTTAAACACGATCCCAGCACTATTTCTGGTCGTTGTAAAACACTAAAAAATGAAAAGTTGAATTTCATTTGTATTTCGGTTCCAGTTTCGAAATTTTTATTCGTTAATTCCGCTGCGAGACGACTAATGTTTTAATGGCTGCCGTTTCCAGGGAAAATTTTATTGAGCTTTCTCTGTTTGCTGAAGCGTTCATTAACCAGATAAGATAGTGCAGGTATATGACCTGATAGCCTGTGTCCGACTAGCCAATGAAAATACTGCAAATCTTATATTGGTAGTTCAGTTTTTAACAATAAAAGGTATCCTTGATTAGGTCGATGTATTGCAAAACAGTATTACGCTTCAAAGATCATTGCAAAG
Organism: Pachyseris speciosa; assembly: GCA_016490735.1. Classification (NCBI taxonomy): domain Eukaryota; kingdom Metazoa; phylum Cnidaria; class Anthozoa; order Scleractinia; family Pachyseridae; genus Pachyseris; species Pachyseris speciosa. Next base: position 13,312 of record JAEMWC010001590.1, read on the forward strand.
TTAGGGTCTGCTTCTGTGGATAAAGTTTAAAATGTCATTAGTTTCCATTTTAATAAATAGTGATAAGCATTCAAGTTTCCGGTGAGGTTAGCAATGCAAACTACATATATGACCATTTGAATACCAAACATTTCTTAGAAACTCTAGCTAGAAATGGACTTCCGTATAGCAAAAACCTCTGCCCGCCCCCACTACCCCCTCCCCCTCCACTTACAAGCACTAGTAGCACGATCCCTTTTTGACCTTTTTTAGATCCTTGATCCAACGCTTTTAGGTCACGAAATTCTCCGAGACTGCATGACGATTACAAACTTTGACGGCTGCAGTTTTGTCGTTAAAGGCTATTTAACTGATATCAATTCTAAAGACGTCGCAACCCTGATGTCACTGAAACACCCCTTTATAAAGGAATCTTGGGATGATTATTGCACCGATTAATAGCGGAGCTCCGACGGCCCGAAGGGCCGTCAAGCGGAGCACCATACCTATAGAAACCCGTCAACTGCTTTTCTCATGGTAAAAATGGCTAGCGGTATTGCTCGTGGGCCCGTACGCACGACGACGACGACGACGACGACGACGGAGTCGCCCAATAATTAATAATATCCTAATAATAATCATAATAATCCAACATGGCGGCCATACTCCACCTGGCCCAGCTGACCAGCTACTTTACAGCGTACATCTTTGATACTGGACATCCATCTTATAGCCAATTGACACCTGTCAAAACAAGGTATCCGCTGACCAGTGTAACGTGACCATATCGCGGGCTCAAGTTAAGACCTCATCGAGGTCAGCTGTTTTTTTGAAGTTGACCGCTGACCAGGTACTTGCTTTCGATTGGATCGCAGGCTCAAGCCAGGTGTGGGACACCCAAACCAAATCGAGGCCGTTAAAATTTTTCGCGCGCTTTCTGCGGCTGGTAATTTCACATTCAGTTGGTTTCTTTATTTTGAGCAAAACAACTTCATCTTCTTCGATCGAAGTTTGTCTTTCGCGTAAAAAGCATAAAGATCAAGAACTTGTCAAAAGATACTCCGGAAGGTGAATTTTCAAGTGTTGAAAGGAAGGACGGAAGATTTTTCTCAGGAAAAGCTTCAAAGATTGTGCGGTTGAAAACAGTATAATTCAACGCTTCAAGGGCTTTCATTTCACCGCGGCATCTTGCATCTCACCAAGAAAAGTCACTTAACAGTTCACCGGTATTAATGGGAGGAATGAGTAGCTCAAACTCTGTGGAAGAAGCTCTTTCTTTGGACAAACCGTTCGCTATTTTTGCGGATGCTTGTTTTTACTTTACTGAAGCTTACGCATTTTCAAGTGGTAGAAACCTCTACAACACCGGACAGTGAGGTAAATTAAATAAATAGAAGCTTAACATTTGGTTTAATCGTTGTTACTTTTGTTCAGGAATGAAACTTGTATTTTTCTCTCGAATGGATATAAATAAAAATCATCTGTACTCGTTTTGGACGCAAAGAAGTAGTTGAATTGTTTGTTTGTTTTGTTACGTTTTCTTTGCAAGCGAACGAGTGTTTTTACTCGGCTTGGCTGACTGTTTTTCGACCTTGGTTCCTCACAGTAGCGTTAAGAAACTTTTGCCCTTATCTTATCAACACGTAATCGCAATGAGTCTTCGTAAAATTAAGCATTAAAGGGGGAGACTCGAGCTCGAGTAAAAATAAAAAATCCGATCAAATGCATGTGCATGTGCACTTCTAAAAATCTGACATTAAGTTGTCAAAATGCTGCCAAAACAGTCAAAACCCAGCGCGCTTCACCTCGTCAAGTCTTTAAGAGATCTTCGTCGAAAGCAGCCTGTAAACAACAATTAAGTTTCGCCGTCTTTAAGCATGTCGTTTGTTTGAACCGGTAAGAATCAGCGTTTGGATGTTAAAAACAGCGAAATGGGTTGACTGGCTGGCTGGTTTTGATAAATTTTAAAGTGGACGGGTCTGCGAGAGAAATGCTCGTTTGGTTTGGCAAGCGCTTTCTTCGTTATCTGGATGATGTTTTGCCACTGAGAATCATTAATTGAAGAAGGTTCTTCGGAAGACATGGGAAGTAACAGTAAAACCATCAAAGCACTTAAGTATTTTGTGTAAGCCAAGGAAAGATTTTGTGGGAAATGGCTCTATTATTCAGCTCTGTCGCATTCCGAGTGATTGCTGCCTCAGTGATTCCTGTTGACTGCTCTAAACGATCAGGTACGGACCTCTTTTTTGTCTTTTCTACGGACATTTATGTCAAATCTGCTAAGGAAATTTTCTAGCTTAATACAAGATAGTTTTGTTACCTGTCCAATTTCTGCACCTTCTCCAAGAATCTTCGAAGAAATATTATTCATGTTGTGCTTTGTTTCCTTGTAATAAGTCTTATGTTTGTTGTTATATTGTTTCTGAACCGCGGTCAATTCCTGTTGACTGCTGTAAACGAAGAGTTTGTACCCTTTATTTTTTTTTCTAGGGGCATTTATGTCAAAATAAATACCGATTTTCCTAGCTTTATCATTACAAGCTATTTTAATTACTAGCTAGTCTTGTTTAATTTCTCCACCTTCTCCTTCTTCGAGCAAACACTCGCCGGCATCGTACTTTGTTCGCTTGCAGTGTTTTTGTTTTGTTTTGTTTTGTTTTTGATCCGCTTTGAATCCCTTTACGCTTTCATCTCAAAGTAGTTAGACTCAAGAATGTCCGTCTTTTTTTTTTTTTTCTTTTTTTGCAAACGTTTACTATCGAAAACTCTTCGTTTTCCCTGCTGCTGCTCAATTGTTTTGGACACAAATTAAACTGGCCCAAATAAACTCTTGCAAAGTTGCTCGGTGAGAGTGTGCAGCTCCGATTCTAGGCTTGGCATGGCTAAATATATATATGGCCTTCAGCTTTTCTTTTTTTAATCGCTACTTTTGTTCAGGAATGAAACTTGTCTTTTTCTCTCGAATGGATATAAATAACAATCATCTTACTCGTTTTGGACGCAAAGAAGTAGTTGAATTGTTTGTTTGTTTTGTTACGTTATTTTCTTTGCAAGCGAACGAGTGTTTTTACTCGGCTTGGGTGACTGTTTTTCGACCTTGGTACCTCAACAGCGTTAAGAAACTTTTACCCATATCTTAATAACACGTAATCACAATGAGTCCTCGTAAAATTAAGCATTAAAGGCGGAAACTCAAGCTCGAGTAAAAAAGAAAGCCGATCAAATGCATGTGCATGTGCACTTCTCAAAATCTGACATAAAGTTGTCAAAATGCTGTCAAAAATGTCAAAGACCAGCGCGCTTCACTCGTCATTTGAAAATGTTTTAGAGAGCTTCGTCGAAAAGCGGTCTGTAAACAGCAATATTAAGTTTCGCCGTCTATAAACATGCCGTCTTAATTTGTTTGAACCGGTAAGAATTAGTGTTTGGATATTAAAAACACCGAAATGGGTTGACTGGCTGGGCTGGCTTTGATAATTTTTATAGTGAACGGGTCTGCGAGAGAAATGCTGGTGTGGTTTGGCAAGCGCTTTCTTCGTTAACTTGATGACGCTTTGCCACTGAGAATCATTAATTGAAGAAGGTTCTTCGGAAGACATGGGAAGTAACAGGCTATCAAAGCTCTTTAGCGTTTTGTGTCAGCCAAGGAAAGATTTTGTGAGAAATGGCGCTATTATTCAGTTCTGTCGCGTTCCGAGTGATTGCTGCCTCAGTGATTCCTGTTGACTGCTCTAAACGATCAGGTGTGGATCTGTTTTTTGTCTTTTCTACGGACATTTATGTCAAAATTGCTAAGCAATTTTTGTTACTTGTCTAATTTCTCCACCTTCTCCAAGAATCTTCGAAGAAATATTCGTATTTTGCTTTGTTTTCTTGTAATACTTATGTTTGTTGTTCTGTTGTTTTTGAACCGCGGTCAATTCCTGTTGACTGCTCTTAACGATCAGTTTTTACCCTTTATTGTCTTTTCTACGAGCATTTATGTCAAAACAAATACCGATTTTTCTAATCAGTACAAGCTATTTTTATAACAAGCTAGTCTTGTTTAATTTCTCCACCTTCTCCTTCGAGCAAAACACTCGCATCGTACTTTGTTCGCTTGTAGTGGATTTTTTTATCCGCTTTGAATGCCATTACGCTTTCATCTGAAAGTAGTTAGGACTCACGAATGTCTCTCTTTTTTTTTGCAAACGTTTGCTATCGAAAACTCTTCGTTTTCCCTGCTGCTGCTCAATTGTTTTGGACACAAATTAAACTGGCCCAAATAAAGCCATGCGAAGTTGCTCGGTGAGAGTGTGCAGCTCCGATTCTAGGCTTGGCCTGGCTAAATATATATATATATGGCCTTCAGCTTTTCTTTTTATAATCGCTACATACCAGACTGGAATGGTGTTCCATCGAACATCATGCATGCACCTTCTTTAAGCAGTTTTAAGTCCTATCTATTACATTATTTGTGTCAATTTTAAATCAGATGTAGCTTGTGAGTGACAAGTATGTAGCTTTGGATTGTATTTCAATTTTACTTCTTTATTTTTAGTGTCAATCTCAAAGCAGGGGTGACTTGTAAGAGACAAGTATTCGATTTAATTTGATTAGGTTAGCTTTGGGCCACGTTTAAATTTCACCTCTTAGTTTTTGGAATGTGTAATACAGTAATAGCCCACGTATAAGAACCTGAATTTTCCAATTTAGCCTAAATAGGCTCTTATATAAATGGTACTTAAAGCAAATTTAGGCTACCAAGGTTCTTAAAATAGGTTCTTATATTTTCATATGAATTTTATCTGAATATACTATATATATAATAAACATCATCTCATGATACAGTATAAATCATTTATTTGTACCATAGAGAAATGCCTATAGGCAGTTCAGTACAGGTACAGTATATGTCTTTAACAAAACATAACAAAGAAACTCATTCAGCAGTTTCTACCTTTACACTTTTACAGCAACCCCACTGATAAGAACCTAACTTAAAATTTTAGCTTTAATAGGTTCTTATGTGGAGGGGGCTTAAAATGAAAATTTTAGCCTCACAGGTTCTTAAACCCAGGTTCTTATACATGGGCTATTACTGTATTAGATAATATTCTTTGTATGGGAATTTACTTTATCCCAATTATTCTCCAGTCATGCACTTTTTTTTTCCTTTTTGGTATCAACTTAGATGTATTCGCATGAAAAGGAATTATTAAACTTCAAACTTAAAATTAAACTTAAAGTAAGCTCTTTCTCATCAATGTACTTCCTTCTCCTGCATGCAGTCTTTCAATTAATTTTATTCATAGCTGGTCACACCAATCTTGTGGTATGTTTGGATGACATTTGGCACTAATGTTTAATGGGATTTTTGTTGTTTGATGAAGTATGTTGTGCAATTTCAAATGTACATGGAGAATAGAAAATCAAGTTAAGATGGCTAACACGGATTTCCAGCACTTTTGCTTTGGTGAATCATTACCTTAAGTCCTCATACTACATTGTTAATTACCTTGATAGTGATATCAACCAAATCCCCAATATTTTATTATCAAACTTGTTGCTTAGTCTTGCACTTGGCTGGCCAGAAGAGCAGCTGGATTTCTTTTTGATTGATGAGCTTAATGTCAGCAAGAAGTTTTTTGGGATAGTAAGGTCAAGAAGTAACTGATCAAGAGAAATATCTTGGTCTTAATGCATATCATCTAAATATTTTTATTGATTTCCATGTATCTTTCTTTCATAAGTTTTTTGAGGCATACATATATTCAGAGGATACACAATTTCTGATTTCCAACTGTCTCATGGGAGGCTTTGGATAACTGAAATTGCATTCATTATGAAGTGATGATCTGAATCACTATATATCTGATGTCGGATACTGATTCAAAATAGCATTCACCAGGCTTCTCCACCAATTTCTAGTGGCTCTAAACCATAACTAAGTAGCCTACAGTTGAACGGGGAAACAGACCTGTCCTTAGGTATTGCTCTAAGATGTTAAGAAATGTTTTGTTTTAAAAGTTTATAGATGCAAACTAGCATTGCAGGTTCTTTTTTACACAAAGTATTAAATATTATTTTGAAAAAAACCTACCTCAAAATTTTTATTTTGCTTTTGAACATCTCCAAATTCAATTTGCAAAGGAATTTTTATTACCTTACTCAATAGAACGCTTGTTTTTAGGAGGGGTGGGGTCCAAATCCGTGAAAGGGGGTTCATATCTGCTAGCAGTTCTGGAATAGGGGGTCCAAATCTGATCCATAAGCAGATCTGCACTGGAGGGTCCAAATCCACTGTGCCAGTGGCTCAGATCACCTTTCCATACTATTTTTTGGAGCATTGGGTCTGTAGCTTGAGTGAGGTCAGATGGGTGATATGACAAGCAGACTATTATGTTAATGCCAGTAGAAAAAGAATGCTTTTGGAGCTCCGCTTTTAGGCTTGGCTAAATATATATATTATTTGCAAACAAAAGCTAACAATTAACAACTGTTTTTGTCTTGACAAGCGATCGCTTTTGAGGTCAATGTATTAGCATCTCCTAGGATCCTTTGAAAAGGTCATCAGCAAAATGAGAATCTGACTAATTCTTATGTATTTACTTAATGATTTTGAGGGCTAACGTCTTTGTTTCACCTATCTTATATCATATATTTATTATTTAGTTTTAGTTATAAATATTCATAATCATGTAGCGGGACCCTGCTGTAAAGCACTTTTGCTTTTGTCTTGGTATCCTGAATAAAGATTTGTATTATTATCCTAAAGTCGAACAACGACGCGAAGTCAGTTGAAATGAGAGACGATTGTTTTCATTGAAATTAAATGGCGAGCACGAAATTTAAATCTGGGCAATATGATGATGAAAAAAATAAACTCTGCTTGCGTTGTTTCACGATACTGAAAAATGTGGTGAATTAAGCGTTAACAAAGTTTATACTTGTCTACTACATCAATATCTATTGCGTGTATGATGCTGATCTTTGGATACAACTGAATCAACTGAAGACTATTTTGATAGCCTTCCACGTAGGCGAAATCCGTTTCAGAGGTCAAATCTTCCGAAATATTTCAATCCCAGTGAATAATAGTCTCAAATAAAGACAAAATCAGCTAAGTCGGTACTTGACCTAAGTTATACTAAGTCTAGTAGTACCGGCGATCAATCGGTAAATGGCATTACGCTTTAAATGCCATTTTAGAGTAAGAGTTTGGACTCTATGTGGTTCTAACTTCTGAGTCTGGGGATAAAGTTTCCAAGATTCGCCTTAAAATAAATGGAAACGTTTTCAGTATTTTCCCTAAAATAAAAGCAAAAGGCATTTATATTTTAACTGCTGCTGCTGGCCATATAGAATATACGGTTTGATACATCACAACATTGCGGAACTTTTTACTCATATATCCCTTAGTACTCTATAAAAAAAATGTTTTACGCTGATATAATTACTAACACGGAAGACTGATCTAAGGTCTGACTCTGGAGAAATATTCAGTATGAATGGACCACTTTGTGAAAGTTTTTGGTTTGTGTCTATTACTCTGTCTCCTGTTGCAAGAAAAGGTCTTTCTAACTTTAGTCGCGTATACCGTGTCAGTGTGTCACTCGCTAAATAACTGTGCTTGGATGAAATTGCGATGAAAACAATGAACTAGAATTATTGTGGAAAGATATCACTCCAAACTTTCGAAAAAGTAGAGGGGTAAATTTATTTTGTTTTCGAAAGGAAAACATATCTAAAAAATTCAAGAGAAGGCTAGCTGCAGTTCAGTCGCTAGGCTTGGGAAATTAGGGGTGTGACACCAATAGAATATAAAGTTGCACATTCTCACTTAAAATCCGAATGAAGGGTCGTCACCATACTACTGAAAGTCTGTTGAGTTTAAATGAGATCTGTCCTACTGACTAAGAAAAGCTGAGAATGAATAAGCCGTATTGGGCTTATTAAAGTACACAATCAAGTTTTAATGACAATTCTTTGGATCATTACGTCACCACTATAGACAAATACCTTCAGTTGTTTTAATAACCATCTGTTCATCAAGTCACTGCATCCGCAATTAAGTATAACACGATCAACGACGGAAAATGTTGCACAGATGCAAGACGACTGTTTTCAAAAACTGAATGCCACTAGCCAGTTGCTTCTACGATTCTCTTTCGGTATAATCACTTAGATAAAGACAAGATCGGTTATGTCACGTTCGCAGCCGTTGCCTGATTCAAATCCCTCCGCTGTTAACCGCTGTCAATATGGTGATTAAAAGATAGTCTCATTTGCGTACTGTGGATTAAGAAAATCGTCATGTTCTTGTATTTGATATTTCCTGCATGACCGTCTATTGCGTGTCTGACGATAACTTTTGAAAACAATATAAGCAACTTTCACTGTCTGTTGGTATAGCCGCCGGTGTGGAATAAATCCGCCTGACAAGTCTAATCTCCCTGAACGTCTTACCGACTCTCAGACAGCAAACAAGATCAGCTAATTCAGCACTTAAGTCAAGTGGTACAATCCATTGATAAATAGTATTAAGCTTTGAAGGTCAGTCACTCTGGAATGAATATGGCTCTAACTTTTGAGTCTGTGGATAAAGTTTTCTTGGGTCACTATTTAAATAAGCGCAAATCAGCAGTTATCTTTTCGCTGTTACTGCTTATCATTTAAAACAAAAAGAAAATGTCCATAGAGTTGAAAATGTTGAACATTTTACATGAGACCTTTACAAATAAAATTGTACTTTTCCTTGATATAATTCCGACTTTGAAGGCCGTTCTAACCTTTTACTCTTTGAACACGACTAAGTGTTACCGAGTTAATAATATACATGAAAAAATTTCTCGATTCTGATTGGCTAAGAGAAATGCAGTTTTTAGGAAACACCGGTGCAGAAAAAAGGTAATTCGGTGCAGAAAAAAGGAAATACAGTGCAAAACAAGGTAAAAAACTGAGGATTCTGATTGGTTGATAAACAAAAGGCGCTGCGATTGAGCCAATCAAACGCAGCCTCTGAATGGCGCAAAGTCTGAAGAGCTGCAAGCGACTCTGCGAGCCAAAACAATGGCTGGCTTTTTGAGCAGGTTTTCTTTCTTCGTGACCGCAATAACAGCAGAGAAGCTGCAAAACAGCTCTAAAAAGGAGAAACGGCTGCGAAAAGCACTGTATTTTAGCTGTCTGTTTGGAAACAGTGGTGTCCAGAGAAGGGAATTACCGACGTTACTGGAATTACGAGTCCGTTGATGGAGTGACGCTGAGATTAATAAACAGACAAGGACAAACAAGGCGAAGATAACGAACTAGAAAGCCTGAAGGTAATGATTACAGCTGTCGCGTTCCCGAACCGAGTCCTTGTTCGTAAAGTATCGATCCGGAGTTCGCCGTGATCAACCACACAACTTCATGGTTCTGATTGCAGGTTTATTCCATTGATTGATTGAAGTGTGCGGAGAGAACTAAAAAATTACATAAATGTGCATTACGCAGCGAAATAACCAAACGAAAGAAAATGATCAACGAACAAAATAATATTAAGGTGAAAGAAACAAAAAGGTGAAGAACTTACGTTATAATCCTTATACTCCTTATAGGGCGGGTAACGTGGTAAAGATTATCAATGTCTCCGCGAGCAAATATCTCCGAAATATCTCCGCTGCACGTCGTGTGCGTCTCTTTCTTCTCCCAAAAATAAAAAGGTCGAGTTTCATTGCGAAATACTAATTTAAAAAGAACTCGCTAGTAAACATTAACTTAATAAGTGCGTAACGCAAGGCTTCTTATCCGTCACACTCCTCGCCCAAGGATGTCAGTCCTTGTGATAACAATGATCTAATCAATAAAATCTTATAATCAAAGTTTCGATCAAGATAAAATATAACTCAGGATATGTAGTCTTCGAATGGTCATAGCACTCTGAAACTGTCACTCTTCCTCTTCACGTTTTAGTAGGAGGACGAAGCTGCCGATTGGGCGGTCATAGCTCTTCGCGTTTCCTTCCTTACATGTCTTCACTTTGGCCCTCCGTACCTTGCCGTCCGAACTCCTTGTAACTTCTTCTATCCGTCCTAATGGCCAGTCGTTTCGATGTGCGTCGGCTTCCTTTAAGAGCACAATGTCTCCCACGGACACGTTGCGTTCGTGGGTCGTCCACTTGGGTCTCTTCTGAAGGTTTTGCACGTACTCCTTCCTCCATCTCACCCAAAACTGATCGGCCAGGTACTGGGCTTTTCTCCACCAGTTCCGCGCGTAGAAGTCTTGTCGAACGAATTGGCCAGGCGTAGGCGCAAGTGGGCGGGTCTTCATAGTAAGTAACATGGCGGGAGTTAGGGGCTGTGGTTCTTCTGTGTCGGAAGGTATTGTTGCGATAGGGCGGCTGTTGACAATTCCAGTAACTTCTGCCATGAGCGTCACCAGTAGTTCGTGCGTTAGCTGGGAACGCCCTATCTTCAGTAGCATTGAGTCCAATACACGTCGGACCGTACCGATTTGGCGTTCCCACACACCTCCAAAGTGCGATGCATGGGGAGCATTGAACACCCATTCGCAGCCTTGCTCTGCCGTGAACTTCTGGATCCGTGTCTGGTCCATCTCCAAGAGTGCGTCCTCTAACTGCGATTTTCCTCCCACAAAGTTAGTACCCTGATCACATCTTATCTTTTCCACCGGACCGCGAATAGCAGAGAGACGGCGCAGGGCGCAGATGAAAGAGCTGGCGTCCATCGACTCTAACACTTCGATGTGAATGGCGCGGCTACTTAAACAAGTGATGATGAGACCCTAGCGTTTGGCGTTAACAGCACCTCCTCTTAGTCTCCTTGTTATGATCTCCCAGGGGCCAAAGACATCGAGTCCAACATTCGTGAAGGGTGGGCAAGCTTCCAACCGATCGGTCGGTAGGTTCGCCATGTGTTGAGTTAAGGTTGGGCCTCTTAATCTTTTGCAAGTTACGCAGGATTCTATAAGCCTCGATATCATCCGATGAGCTCCAATTACCCAGTATCCACCTTCGCGGACGGCTCCGCTTGTGATTTGGCGACCTTGGTGATGCACCTTGTTGTGAAAATGCCGGAGGACTAGCTCTGATAGGTGGTGTCCTTTAGGGAGGAGCGTTGGCTGTTTCTCCTGCGATGTCAATGAGGAATTTTTTGAGGCGACCTCCGACGCGAATGAGTCCATTTGGATCTAGGAATGGATCTAGAAGCAGCAGATTTGAATCTTTTGGTACTGTTTTCTTGTTTCCGTCTGCGGTTAGCGCCTTGAACTCGACAGGAAAAGCTTCTCTTTGCAGTGCTTTGATTGTAACCTGGCCGGCGTGCTCCAGTTCGGCTGCTGATGGAGGGGAGAGGGGTCTAGTTGGCGTCTTTGAGTGTTTTCTCTCCTGGAATCTCTTTATTATTCGAATGAGATTGGCTACTGCACGCTTCACGGACAGCCAACTGGAAAGGCGTTTAAATCTTGAACAGCCCAGATTTTGCAGTACCTGCGACTCTGTGGCGCAAACGACTACTTCTCTTTTCACTTCCGGGTCGTTTTCGTCGAGCGGCATCTTCTGAGGTACATCGTGAGGTTGAGGTAGTATGTTCCACAGGAATTCTGGTCCTAACAACCAGCGTGACTCCATCAGCTTGTCTGGAGACATGCAGCGGGTTGCTAGATCGGCTGGGTTGTTTGCGGTGTCGATGTATCTCCACTGATGGGGATCCGTGGCGTTGCGAATAGTTTGGACGCGGTTGGCCACGTAGACGTAGAATCTCCTGCTTTCATTCTGAATATAGCCAAGCACGACCTTTGAGTCGGAGTAATAAATCTCTTCGTCAACTTCAACATCGAGTTCTTTGCGAATCATCCTTACAGCCTGGGTGGTTAGCACTGCGCTGCACAGCTCTAGTCTTGGGATGCTTGTTGAGTGGACTGGTGCAATTTTGGAACGTCCGTACAAAAGGGAGAAGCTTATTTCTCCTCCAATGTCGAACTCTCATAGGTAAACAGCGGTTCCTATGGCTTCCTTGCTCGCGTCGGAAAATGCGTGGATCTCTCTTCGCTCGACGGTGCCAAATCCTCTGCGGTGGTAGCATCGAGGGATGGATACCTTTTCTAGGTTGGGGAGAACGTCTCTCCAACGACGCCAGCGTTGGTTCATAATCTCCGGGAGCGGGTCGTCCCAGCCAAGAGGGTTGTCGTTTTTTGCCTTCTTTCCCATAACGACGAGTTGCTGTAGGATCAGCTTGCCTTCTAGGACGACTGGGGATGCGAGTCCCAGGGGGTCGTACACGGAGTTGATTGTAGAAAGAACTCCTCTTCTTGTGAAAGGCTTTTCTGACAGTGAAACGTGGAAGGTGAATTGATCCTCTTTAATGTCCCAATGGACCCCAAGCGATCGTTGTGCTGGTAAGACGTCGTGGCGCAGGTCTAGATCTTTGATACTTTTAGCACAATCCTCCGCTGGAATTGCCTCCATGACGATCACCGAGTTAGAGACAACCTTATGAAGTCTGAGGTTCGCTGTGGCCAACATGCCTTGGGCGTTCTTGATTAGACTAACGGTTTCGTTTTCTGTGCTGCAAGAGGTTAGCCCGTCGTCCACATAGAAGTTTCTGTGGACGAAGTCTCTGGTTGCTTTTCCATACTTCTCCTCGCCATCGTCTGCTGTCTTCCTTAGGCCAAAGGTGGCGATGGCGGGGCTCGGCCCGTTTCCAAACAGGTGTACGGTCATCTTATTCTCGATGATTTCTTTAGATGGGTCGTTGTCTTTGAACCAGAGGAAGCGAAGAAAGTTCTGGTGCTCTGGGGTCACATGGAATGAGTGGAACATTTGCTCTATGTCGCACATCGCCGCGACATTCTCCTGACGGAAACGTATCAACACTCCAGAGAGACTCTTCATGAGGTCTGGACCCGGAAGAGTTCCTTGTTCAGCGAAACTCCTTGAAACTCAGCCGACGAGTCAAACACGACGCGGATTTGATCCGGTTTCCTGGGGTGATATACTCCAAAGTGGGGCAAGTACCAAATTTTCCCTTCATTTCTGTTTTCTACTGCGTCACTTTTGGCTGATCTATTTGTCTCCTGAAGACTACCAGGTGCTAACAACTCCTCCTGGGGAACAGGAACCGCATGGCCGCGATCGAAAATTTTACACATGAACTGGAAATAGTCTTCCTTCATCTTGGGTTTTCTCTTGAGGGTGCGCAGCAGGCCGTTGAGGCGGTTAACGGCTAATGGACGGTTGTTGGGCATCGCGATGTTTGGAGTACGAAATGGGAGTGGCATCTCCCAATTTCCTAGATGGTTCTTGCAGGCGCCAGCGTTCATGATCTGCATAAAGCGTTGGTCGTCTTGCGACATGCTCAGCGTGTTGTCTTCTGGAGTTGTCCTAAAGACGTCAGCTCCGATTTCCGCCCTCTCGGCGTATTTTTCCTTTACTTTGAAGTGGTTGGGACAAGGCACAACTTCGTGTTTTGCAGACGAGCGCTGAATGGTTTGGCTGTCCCAGAGAAGGGCAGCGACTTGATTGGGATATTCGACTGCTGTGCGGCGTACAGAGATGTGGATGGGCCCGCCTACTCGATCCAAGCACATTTGGCCGGATATTGTCCATCCTAGATCGAGTCGTTGCGCCCACGGGGCTCCTTTCTGACCATTCCTGCTCTATCTGACCTTTAATAACTCGGGCGCGTCTCTGCCGATAAGAATTTCGACCTTTGCTTTGGGATCATAAGGAGGGATCTCCTTAGCGACCTCCTTTAGGTGGGAGAACTGCATGGCCATTTCTGGTGTGACGATCTCGCGCTTGTCTTGAGGGATGTTGGAGCACTCCACGAGTTGGGGAAGTCTTATCGTTCTGCCAGCCATGGAGCTTAGCACGACGCCGCAAACTCTTCGTCCCGACTTCTCTTTTGTCGTGCCACTGCAGGTTGATAGCAGATATTTTAGTTTTGGTCCAGTTGCGCCTAATTTGTCCGCTAGATTCGGGCTTATCATTGAGGCGTTGCTCTGGTCATCTATAATTGCATAAACGCGGTAGGGTTCTTGCGTTCCATTCTCCGTGAAGGCATCAACGAGCACGATTTTGCTACACGAGACTCCGACGCTGTTTGGGTTCTGACAAACGGAGGTGCAGGTTGCTCGAACCTCCTCCCCGTGTTCTTTTCTCGTGGTTTCTGCTCTCTCTCTGTGGAGAATTGTAGGGTGACGGTCATCTCCGCACTTGGCGCATTTCACGACTGCGGTGCACTCAGTCGATCGGTGCCCTCTTGAGAGGCAACGGAAGCACAGTCCCGCTCTAAGGATGCAGTCATTCTTCGCCTCGAGGGGTTCGTTTTCAAAGGCCTTGCACTCTGTCAGGAGGTGTCCCTTACGCTGGTGGAAGGCACAGAATTTCTCTTCTTTCGCATCCCTTTTGGTGCTGTTTCCGCTTTCCATACTTGATTTGAAAACTCTTCTGTTTGGGTCGGTATCCTCTTCGGGCATGTTGGAAATGTCTTGTCTGCGGTCTCGAGTTCTCCGTTTGTGGTGGTTCGATTGTGCGCATGCCAACACATTTGGGTGGTTCTTCAGGCGTGCTAGTTCTTGGATGATGGCCGCGAATTCCTTGAAGCCGGGGTAAGCATCGCTGTGATCCTCAGCGTACTGAACAACTCTCTTCTCCCATTTTGAACGAATGAAGTTGGGTAGGTTCTCAACGATGGGGCCAATCGCGGAAGGATAGTTTAGGCAGCCGAGACCTGGAAGGAAGTCCAGCTGACTATCTACGTCGGCACACACGTCTGCAAATCTCTGAAGCTTGTCGCTATCTCCTTGTTCGAATCTGGAGGTGTGTTGAAGTCGTTGCACGAGAACATTTGTGATGGCAGCTGTATTCCCAAAGCGTCTCTCCAGCTCTGTCCATATGTCACGCAGGGCCGCGACAGGATCTCTATATTGCCGCTGTCGGAAGTTGTTCACCACCTTCTGCGCATCTCCTTTCGTGTAGCTTCTCAAATAGTTAATCTCCTTTTCTGGTGACAAGTTTGCATCTTTGATCATAGCTCTAAAGGCACTTTTCCAAGGGTGAAAAAGGGTCACGTCTCCTGCGAATACCTCCGGATGGCACTTTGGAAGACTTTGCCGTTCCAGGCTCGCAGCCAGTTTTTGATTGATTGTCACGAGTTCTTCTACAGGCATCGGCATGAAGGGGTTCGCTGAAAGGGGCTCGTAGGGGGG
The DNA here is from genome assembly GCA_016490735.1 of Pachyseris speciosa. NCBI lineage: Eukaryota > Metazoa > Cnidaria > Anthozoa > Scleractinia > Pachyseridae > Pachyseris > Pachyseris speciosa. The sequence goes on from JAEMWC010001590.1 coordinate 28,480, forward strand.
CGTATTCCTCGCTTGACCATATTCTGAGATATTCCTATTAGGTGGCGTGTTAGGTGTACGTTCCTCCTTAATTCGAGGAGTGCTGTGCTGAAGAGAGTTATCATCCTTTCCTTTGAAATGTTCTTCAAAAGGATTAGTGTTTCCTGTCACGCAATCTACTGTTTTAAGTGACTCCTGTGGATTTCCTTGCGTGTTTATCCAAGCTCGTGTTTGTTCTTTAGTGTCAACGGGGTCGTTGAAACCTGGAATAGTGACTAACGTGATTTTTTCGTTATCTTCCTCTATGGCTTGTTCGATGGCCTTCAGTTTGGCTTCTGCTATCGCGGCCTTCTTGTTCGCAGCGAGAACGGCTTTTACGTGCACGAATTTTGCTAAATGGGACTGGCGTTTTCTCTCTTCTTCTGCCTCCATTTCCATCCTCTCTCGTTCTTTGTCGGCCAATAACCGGTCGAATTCCGCTTCTTGTTTAGCAGCCGCAGCTTCTGCTAAGGCCTTTCTCCGCGCGCTGGACGAAGACGAATGGCGAGATGATGATGTAATACGCGAGCGGGAACGTTTCCCCGATGTTTGCGATACGGAATCCAGTTTTTCGCTTAAGAGCGGCTCCAGCATGGAGTTTCTTCCATTTTCATGCGAAGAAGATGACTTAGCTCCATTAGAATTGCCATCCATGTCGAATAATATCACGCGACAAGTTTACTAATAGAGTTCTTGGGGGCGGTGCGCCATATGATATCGTTCGAAAACTCCAGTTGCACTCAATGTATTAAAACTTCTCACTGTCGCGTTCCCGAACGGAGTCCTTGTTCGTAAAGTATCGATCCGGAGTTCGCCGTGATCAACCACACAACTTCATGGTTCTGATTGCAGGTTTATTCCATTGATTGATTGAAGTGTGCGGTGAGAACTAAAAAATTACATAAATGTGCATTACGCAGCGAAATAACCAAACGAAAGAAAATGATCAACGAACAAAATAATATTAAGGTGAAAGAAACAAAAAGGTGAAGAACTTACGTTATAATCCTTATACTCCTTATAGGGCGGGTAACGTGGTAAAGATTATCAATGTCTCCGCGAGCAAATATCTCCGAAATATCTCCGCTGCACGTCGTGTGCGTCTCTTTCTTCTCCCAAAAATAAAAAGGTCGAGTTTCATTGCGAAATACTAATTTAAAAAGAAGTCGCTAGTAAACATTAACTTAATAAGTGCGTAACGCAAGGCTTCTTATCCGTCACACAGCGCTTGATAGACACTTAGCAAACAAAGTAGTCTTATAGCTATAGGCTGTAATTGTTTAGCCAGTTTTTACAGCTAAAAACGCTTTAAAAACATCGAGAAAACTGTTGTTTTGGTTCACCTAAGTTCGTTGCATTGCTTCTGCAACGTTAAGAAGCTATCTCGCAATTTTTTCATGTATATTATTAATAAGTAATCACATGATTTTTCTCGTGCAATTTGGAATAAATAAACACTTGTAAATTTTTTCAAAGACCACAAATTGCACTCGCCCTACGGGCTCGTGCAATTTTGTGAGTCTTTGAAAAAATTTACTCGTGCTTATTTATTCCAAATTGCACTCGAAATCATGTGATTACCTATACAAATGCTTTTTGGGTCGGTTTCAATTTTATGAAGTACGGTGCATAAAAAATGGTTATGTCTTCAACATTTATCGCGGCGCTGATATCCTGAACCTTTGGACCATTTCCGGAAAGAACATCAGCTACAGTTTGGGGATTACAAGTTTGTTTAAGGCCTTTGGTGACTTAAACAATCGGAAGAGATGATTCTATGCTATGCGATTTCGAAAGGCCATAAAACAAAGAAAACAAGTTTTTAGGTGTTATAGTCGGGTATCCTCAGTAGCACTAGCATTTAAATGCGAGTGAAGCCCACTTAGCAAAATGTTGAAGTTTGCCGTGTGTTGCTATTAGAGTTGTAGAAGACTGGTGTTTGAAACCTCTTAGTCCATCAGAAAAACCTGTTTCAATGTCCAACCTAGCTATTTTCACATTTCAAACCATTCCGCGATAGGGTAAGATGGTTCTGATTTTGGAGCATGTGCTATTGTGCTACTTATAGGAATGCCTATTGTTGAATCCTTAAAATGCAGTTGGCACTGTTTTATGTGCAGATTAAAGTAGTTCCAGCTTTTTAAGTCTGTTGATTTACATAGAAATAATTTTTTGCTTTCCATAAATGCACTTTGGCGAGGAAAAAGAAGTACAATAAATAAATCAAAGGCATCCTGTGGTAAGCTCGTGGAGTAAATAAGATACTGTGTCAGGGGGGCGATATAGGGAAATACCAAGTAACACTTTTTTCCTAAGATTTTTTCATGAAATTTGCGCTGCGTATTATACACGGAACCTTTTTATTTCTTGATCGCTTCCCTAATTTGCATACGCGTGTGGCTACCAAAGGATAAAAAACAGGTAAACAAGAATTCAAAAGGCTGCTGTCCATGCCGTTGTTATAATAAACAAGCAAATAACCTATCACAGTTGCTTTTAAATTACCGCCGATAAACTGGCTGGAAAAACCGTAAAAAACCGGCCATATATTCTGTGAGCAGACGCCAAAAATTTGCATACAGACGAAACAAAATACCCTCTTATTTGCACATGGTAACGAAACGCACCTTTTGTGAGACAAAGTTTGTTCAAAATTATTTTGCTCGAAGTACAGCAGCTCAGAACGAAGACAAAATAAGTGAGGTATATTTTGTAGAGGCTGTCGAAGATTCAAAATCTTTTGAGAACTGAAAATTGTCGGAGGCGCATTTCAAAGGAGATGATTATCTTTATTTCTCACCGCGTTACGCTTGATTGAACATATGACACCATGAACATTTTGTGTACCTTTATTTAGCATTCGAATACGTGAAAACATAAATTTTCAGCGAATGAAAACAAAAATTTTTACACAGCAACCAGGAAGAGTCTTTGAGCATATGAGAATTCCTAGAGCGGGTGTCTAAATCATTCCCTCGTGCCGTCTCAATGCTCGGGAATACGCTATTCTTATCAGATAAAACAATTTTTGATTGCCTTTTGTAATGAACAAATTAGTGATCCTGGTACACCAAACACAAGCTTAACCAAAGTCAAAACAACCTAATAGTGACCGAAAGATTTTTGAATATCAGAGAAATACAGGACAGAATAAAGTTTGTTTGTCCTTTGAATGTGCTTGACGAATAAGAGCATTCTTAACGACCATTTAACGAATGCATGAAAGCGCCTGCCGAACTTGAGATCATTTGAAATCGATTACAAATTTTCCATTGTTTACGCCTGACATCCTGATTCCCCAACCATCCCGATAGCTCTCCACGAGCTAAAAAGGAAGCAGACGCTTTCTTAAAATTGTGTTAAACACAAAGACGCGCTATAAAAGGAAAAGCTCCGCTCCCTGTTTCATTTGCATTTTAGTTTTCACCATAGTGCGATGGCGTAAGCAAACCATATCGAATTTCAAAATTAGCGTCATAACTCGAAACGTTCAAACATTGGCACGGCAATTTCAGAACATACAAACCTCCACGTATTCTTCCATGGCGATAAAAGTCACTGAGGAACTCGAAAACAAGAAAGACACAAAATACTACAAATTTGTACAAACTTGTTCCCAAGAAGCGGTCTTTTATTGCACAAATTTTCACGGAGTTCTGTTACGGATCGACGGTTTATTGACAAATGATCCGAAAGTACCTCCTTGTACAGCGCGTCTTCGTGTTTAAGTTCCGCCACTAAGTTCAACGTCCTACCTGCGAGAAGATCACCTTTTCACATTTTGTCTCCGTGGTCCAGATTCCACTGAACGTTATGCTCCCATGCGTCAACTTTGGCTCGTCTTGAAAGGCCACCCAATTGATTATTTCTGTGCCGTTTGTTGACCCGGTTGTGCGCAAACAGAGTTGAAATCCAGCGCCACTTACATCAGTAGTCCAATACGCTACCGGTGAATGAACAAATGGAGCTTCTTCATGACTCAGAGACACAAAAACTCGAACCTTGGGGGCAAAGTCCAAAAGAAAAGGTTGAGAAAAAGATGAACACTATTTCTGTATACTCTATACAGATTGGAAAGGTGGTCTTGCGGGCCTATTAAGTTTACCCAGCTACTGACCGTAACGTAAAACAACAAACAGATAATAACAGTTCAAGTTAAAAAAAAATTTAACTGCCTTAAACTACAATGCTGGGGTTTTCCTCTCCTATACACTCTTTCCTCCTTGCTGTTAATCAACTCTAGTATACATATGTGAAACCCCTACACCAAAATATTTTAATTTTCTGACTCTCTTTGAGTTCTAACAAGGTAAGAGGTCATTCGTGAGGTGAGCAGGTTTAACGGAACGAGAGTCACTGAATATTACGTGGCCAGGTCATGCAAATTTTAAAATGTCCATGACAATAAACTGACCCTCGTGCCCGGCAAGAAGACAGAAATAACACAATCTCTGCAAAATAAATTGCTCTCTAACGGGCATGAAAACAAAATTGAAAAGACAACAATTATGCATTTCTTAGCTTAAGAAGAACGTTTGCTCAAGGTAGGACAAAAGGGCTAAATAAAGTCAAGATGATACCTTATCTAGCAAGTCCGGTCAGTTTGGATAGAAATAAATGCAATTCTAATCATTCAAAGAACCCATCAATAAATGAAATCTAAACGTTGTCAGCGATAAAACTATCAACCAATACTCAATTTTAGTTTATATTTACTAAAGGTTATAGATTTTGTCGATCCAGAGGATCGTTCATTCCACTCAAGTAAACGTGTGACAAAGTTGACTGTTTGGATGAATATACAATTACATCAGCTTTGGAGTCACATGAGCTGAAATATAATGCAGTAGTTTAGACGTCAAGGAAAAATGATAAGAAAAAAATGCTAGTGTTTGGACATTTATCCTTAATTTATTATTTACTTGCTTCAAAGATCACTCTCTATATTGTTCCGTTGATTTTAATTGATAGTGGTTTGTCATTGATAATATTTAATTCCAGCAAAAGCGTTACATTTTGAAACGAAATTCTGCAAGTGATAAAATACTTGCAAAAGAAAAGCCGTTAATTTGGATCGAAGAACGCTTCTGGAAACAAGTGATGACTGTTTTGGTGAGCTGTGAGTGAGCCTTGAGACTTTTAACCACGAAAGTCGAGATCATTTTCTTATAAAATTATCTTAAAACTAATTAAATGATTGGCTTCATTCTACTGACATTTCTATTGGTCACTATCTGCGATCTATTGGTGGAGAGACAGATAGAAGACGTATATGTACTTTTTGGTTGTCAAAATGATGAGGAGGTTTGTTGCAGAATGACCACAGGAAGACGTTCAATAAAGTGTTCTTACCGGCCATATCTGTTGTTATTATCTAATACTAAACAAATGTGCAGCAACAAAAGATTGTATTTGCGGAGCAGTTAAAGAGGAAATGCCTTTTTCAAAAACAAAAAAAAGTGAGACTTGATAGCCAATTCAAGACAAAAAAAAAATAAAGAAATAAAGAAATAAAAATAAAATAAAAAACTCTTGAATCGTTCGTGAGGTGATTTAGTTTGGGTCAAAACCAAGGAAATGTAGGAGTAATTTCAAAATTGATTGCATGTTTTTCCTTTGTGCCGTACAATTGGGCTCACAGTATACAACGTATACCACGAAATTTCTTTTAAAATACTACTTTTTAGTCAGAACTCGAACAGAAGTTCGACAAGGTCTCCTAAATAAATGGCGCGTTATATTCCTCAATCTTTCTGTCTTCAGTTAAGCTTTAATTATTGATTACCTCAACGCGCCATATTAAATTACACCGCAACGCAAAGTTATGCTCTATGGTGAACATACCTTCCCCGATCCACTGAATGCCTGTGGAAATGCCACATTGGTGCAACGAGGCAAAGTGCAGTGATCAGGTACTTGACAGCCGCTGTTGCAGTTCCACCCCTGTGGGGTTTCAGTTGAGTTTATTCTTCCCCTCTGCATGGTGATACCTAAGGTAAACGTAATCTCGTTAGATGATAAGGCATGTAACACAAGAAAGTGTGAGGCTAATAGAAAGTAAAGGAAATGCAAAGGGTACTGGTATCACGGCCAAAGATGTTGTAGAAGACATTTTTTCTTCTAATCGGATAATGCACGAGAGATTTCCACTCTTTAAATAACAAAAAATCCATTAGAATAATGCTTCTAGTACAGGTTCATACAATAATACAATGACAAAAGATGTCTCAGAAAAAGTGTTGTTGAATTGAGCGTTATATCTGTACACAAAGGCAGTATACCAAGTTACTTTCTTTTACGACACAACGATAATTAAGATTTAGTGCTGAGCCCTTTTAAAAGCAATGATTGACATTGTATGTAATTGTCTCGAACGAAAACTTTTCCATTCTTTGAATGAATAGAATTCCTTCGATCGAAGGAGTGTCTCAATCGTCTTATGCTAACGACTTGTCAGAAAGGTAATTCTTTAAACTCAGCGTTTCTCCCTGGAATACAATAAAGAGGAAAGATCAATTGACTATTGAAATACTGAACGTTGCTTCGAGACGGGTGCATTGGTTTGGGAAAAGTTTCGATTGTGCTGCTGGGACAGAGCAATAAGATAATCTTCCCATCCTCATCGCCAGCCTAAGAGACTGACCTATGGCGATATTCCATGACATTAACGAAATTCACGAATTGTATTGAAGTCATCACGCACAAAACCAATGTGTTTAACTTTTCCTCGGTTTCTGTTTTTTGTTGACGTTGAACTTATAGGTCACTAAACCTTGCCGTGAGATAACAGTGAAGCACGCAACAAATTTAAGAGCTCAGTTAAGTCACGATTTATGCTTTCAAACTGGCTCTGTCGTTTTTTTTTTTTTTTTTTTTTTGCTTTCTATAAGCGAAACAGAGCTGAAATATTTAGTGGATGTTAAATAATGTTTATACCGAAGGTAGTTTATAACCTGACTTTGAAATTATTCCGTTGATGCGGAGAAAATTCTAAACAAAAATTAAAATGGTAAGTTTCTTTAACCCTACGGACAACAGAAACTTTCGTTAAACCCTACTCAAACGTGGTTGGCTCTAAACAACACGATTTGAACAACCGAAATCTAGGCTTATGTCGTGCCAAATATGTAGTCTACACGTATAAACGAGGCTGCGCCATAATCATATGCTGGTCGATCATTAATGAGCACACGAATAATAAAAAAAAATGAATGGTGTTGTTACGCGGAATTTGATGGTATTAGACACCAGAGTAGCCTGAAAGTGAGAAATGTAGCACATTTTCATTGAAAAGTAAACCCCGAAGTGGGTCACCGGTTAGTTCTTGACTTCAGAGACCTTTTTTCCCTGTTCCTACCTCCTTTTTGCCGCCTTGTGTGATTTTATTTCTATAGCTAGTTCTGAAGCAATTAAGTTAAGAGTCTTTTAAATACTCTTCCTCAGGGCCGTGTAAGTGGAGTTTTCATTTGCTAAAGCAAGGTATTAACTTAAACTCAGAAATTGAGGTATGCGTGGCTGAAAAGGACAATTATGCAACTGAGTAAAGCTAGAATTTAGAATCACACACACGAAAAAAAAAGGACGTATATACATTGTTTTACATCACTATATCATGAAAACGTAGCCCCATGCCGTGTAGCTCTGAGTTAACTTACCTTTCACTGAAGAGACGACATTTCCTAGACATAAGAAAAACACCAGTCCTGACAGTTTCAGAACATCCATCTCGAAGCGAACCCTGCGAAAAAAAGGAGTTCTAAATCGGACTTGGAACTGTCAACTGCTTTATAAACCCTTTTGGCAACTACTAGATGTAATATAATAGCATAAATAATCATTTGGTCATAAAACAATGCTAAAAGGGCAAATAAACCAGTCACTAAAAAGTAATCTTAACTGAAATAATGGGTTTTACCTTTCGGAATTTTTAAGGTCATGCTACTTTCAAGCTGTTTTCATTGGTCCTTACGGAATGGACAGAGGACAAAGTTTTGTTTGGAAATTTAAGCAAAGAGTGGCGATTAACAAACTATTGTATTCAAAACCATTTCTTCCGCCTTAGTTTCGTTGAACACAAGGGATTTAAGATTCATGCGGCTTATTAAATACCGGTGAACTTAGTTATGTCTTAGAGCAAGTAAGCTTGAGCCTTAGGTTCTCTTATTATCAAAACCTTATTATCTGTATATAACAGCTTAATGTTGATAGGCTCACAATAACGTGTCTCCAGTTTCTTATTCTTACTTGTGTTCGATTAAGTTCTACCTCTTTTAATATACAAAAACCGACAGTAATTTGTGCTTGTTTAAAGCACCTTAATCTTGTTATCTTTTCTTAAAGTCTTAAATGTAAAGAATGCGTTAAGCCGTGAATGAAAGTAGCGCGCCAAGAATGAACGGTTTTCAAGGCGGAAATATAGAAAGTGTGTTATTAAATCCCTAAGAAATTAAATAATGTCCGCGGAAATATTATTTACGACTAAGGAAGCTCAACAAATGAATAAGAGGGTGCTGAGAATTGATTGTTATCGCCTGCTAGCTGCCCTTGGAAATGCGTTATGACAAAGAACAAAGCAATTTCAGATTAAAAAAAAAAAAAAGTTATATACACACTGTAGGGTATTTCTGTCAGGGACTGCTTCTTTAGTGGAGTGGAATGGGTATCGGTAGGATACTCCCGTTGTCAGATTCTCCGAGCTTGCTTGTTTGCTTCTCCATTAGGCCATATTATACTATAATAATTTCACTTTTTTCATTCAATCTACCAGTTTCCCGTCCTTTTTGCAGACATCTTTCCCACGTGCATCTGTTTTCTCCTTCTGTCGACTTTTCTAGACCATGATATCACCCCTCCCCCAAGGGGCATTCTCGCTTAGGCTGCTTCTGATATAGAACTAAACAAAATGGCTATTGTGTAAGTGTTTAGGTTGATAATACAATGTTTTTTACCGCAGGTTAATTTTCTAATAGTACTGTTAGAAAAGTTCTAAAATTGTTTCATCTCTACTCGGAAGACATGAATTTCAGAGGGGAAACAAACCAGTATTGAGCTGAAGGCTATTTCTTTAAAACTGTATTTTGTGGCCTAAGAAAGAAAAAGGTGGCCTTTTTTTTTTTTTAATCTCTTATCCATTTCTTTCCTGGCGAACCATGGCAAGAGAGAAGAGTAAATCGTTTTTTTTTTCCATTATGTTTGAATGTCATTTATTTTGTGTGATGTGGTGTTAAAAGAGAGTGACGGGAGATTTTTTAATCAGTGATGTAAAACGTCCTAAGAGAAATGGAATTATGCCTGCCGCGGATGAGAAATGTCAAGGTGGAAATATTTTTGTGCGCTGTCTGTCTTTCCAAAATTAGTTGACAGTTAACATTCCCTGCCCCATTAAGGAACACACGTTGTTGGAACTCTGTTCGTTGTCAGTAAACTTTATTTCACACGTCTATTGTAGGGTAATATAATTTCATGGCTACAAAACTGTTGTTGTCGCCAAGAAGAAGGAGGGATAGTGAGCTATCTATTGTTGGCGTGCAAACTACCTCTCCATAATGGCAACATAAATCCAATGAAGACAAATGTTCCGCCGCTAAGAAAAAAAATCTTTTTTATTGCTTCAATCCTTTGCTTACTTAACGGTTAATTCGTTTAAGTTTCCTCTTATTTATCGTGGTAGGGTATTTAAAAAAAGTTAACATAGGATTTATTGTCTCTGATGTCATTAAAGAAGAGCACGTCTCAACATATGGGTCACCTTGAGGTTGCGCTCTTTCACAGAAACCAATTTTATTTGTAAATATACTTTTGTCGATGTGCACGAAATAAAAATTCGCAATCTACAGGTTGTCGAAGACTAAATGTTCATCAACTCTGTTCTAAAACGTAATTGCTAGTTAAAACCTAAATCACGTGCTCTTACTCCTTCTGTGGATGGGCGTAAAAACGTGATATTGTTACCTTCGAAGATTTCAGAAGGGACACAAAGAACAGATTAGGAATTTCCCTCTGCTGCAAGCTGTTTTATCTTAAATTATTACACATTTCACTTCCTTGTTATGAATACTTTTAAATACGAATATGTGAGCAGCTGCAAAGAGCATAGCTTTTAGTTGTTTCGTTCTCCTTTTCTTTTGGTTTTACTGTTTGCTCTAAAATAAGGCCCGCGCAACAAGTTGCGATTGGGGGACGGGGAAGGGGGTCACTTCGCACGCTTTAGCGTAGGTCAACTAAGCGGGTCCGGGGACATGCTCACTCGCAAAAAAAATTGGAAAATAAAGTCCTTTGAAATGGCTGGATATGCATTTAAAACTAATTGTTATGGTGAAACATGTAAACGTTCAGCAACAAAAAGCGGTGTTCTCTACCTTTAACACAAGAGTAATCAGTTTTTATTATTACCTGCTTTTTACGTTTGAAAAGGTAGGTGTTGGGGGTTAGGTAGGGGAGGGAGGCACAACCCCTACCACTGCGCGGTTTCTGTAAAAGCTAGGCTTATCGGGTATATTGTAACGAAAATAATATGAATGATTTTTTTCACATTTGCGTCTAGTTGAAAAAAAAAAAGCTCTTACCTCAAACGTTTTATCCCATGGCTTCATATTAAATCTGGCTATCTTAAGAAAGTATTAAATGTAAAGAATTTTCTGAGCCGTTAATGATGGAAGCACGCCAACAATGACCAATCTTAGACGGAAATATTTTCGTGTGCTCCGTGAACCCCGTTTTGAAATGTCAACCAATTCCAAGAGCGTCTATTATTTCCTCACTATTGAAAGAATGTCCACGGAAACATTTTTTACGACTAACTATTATGCTCAACAGATGGTTAAGAGGGTGCTGAATGATTATCTTCTGCTTGCTAACTTTGAAAGAGTCCTATGTCTACTATGAAAGAACAAAGGTATTCCAAAAAAGTGACACATATGACATATACTGATTCGTTGGTGGAGTGGAGTGGGGATATCGACAAAAAGACCACATCGAGTGCATTCCAGGGTCTTCTTGCTTAAGTCTCTTTAGCCATGATGCAAGTTCAGCTTTTTATTTATTCCACCCGTTTTTCCTGTCTCTAAACAAATCTCGCTTTCTACCAACCATAATTCGCCTCTGTCGTCTTCCCTACGGTACCTCCCCTCGACCATTCTCGCTTAGGCTCTCTGTGTTACAGCCAAAGCAGAAAAAGCAATAACTCAAATGCTGACTGTGTTTATAATGAAATGCTTGTTACTGCGGCTTAATATTACAACTGAGTACTGTTAAAAACGTGTTTTTAAATAATTCAATCAAACATCTCTGCTCAGGCACAAAATCCGTTTTAAAATCCTTGTGAAGGCGAGAAGACGACATGGAATGAATTTCAGTGGAGAAAAGAAATAACATTGAATTGATAGGAATTCTTTGATGCGAAATTTGCAAAAAGTAGCCGTTCTGCCAATTTCAGACCTATTTTCATCCTTCCCACCATATCAACAAAGGACAGTGATTTGTTTCTTTTTTCATTATTAACTTTGGAATTCATCCGAAGGTGTAATTGGAACTTTTAACGTGACACTAAAATAGAGTGACAGTGACTCTTCAGGAATTTCTCAGTAGTCGTTGACCTGAAAGGTTCTTAGAGAAATAAAATTGTGCGTGAAGCATATGAGAGATGTCAAGGGGGGAAATATTTGTGTTTGCTGTATCGCTCTTTGTAGTCAAACTTGAAAGTTTACATTCCTTACTATTAAGGAACACTCACTGGAGCGTTGGTAACCGTCAAAAACCGAGTTTTCACATATCGTTTCTAAGGTGATATCCTGCATTTAAATGGCTGCTGAAAAATCGTGACTCATGTTCTTGTTGCCAAGTAGAAGGAAGAATAGTTAGCTAAGTGTAGACGAATGCTTCCGCCACCGAAAACATGTTTTTTGAAAGCTTCTTATCCGTTATTTTAATCCCTCACAATTTTTTGCTTACCTAACGATTAATACTTTTCTGTTGTTTATCATTTGTTCCCGTATAACATCAAGTGTGAGCCAAATTAAACAATTCAATTTTTTTTAAAGATAGGATTTAAAATTATCTGTCATCTCCTTAAAGAAAAGCACGTCTTAGCATCTGGGTCACCTTGAGGTTGCTTCTATCACCCGGAACAACTTTTTTCAATAGAATTCTATCAATCTGCACGAAATTAAAATTCGACTCTATAAAAGTTTATTATCGGGTTTTCGAATACTAAATGTTCCTTGACTTTGTCCTAAAAACTCAATCGCTAGTTAAGACTCAAAGAACGCCTTTTACTCCTTTCCTAGATGGCACGTGATCTATTCAATGCCCCTCTCCCACCCCTCCCCCCTCGTGCTAATCTCTATCAACATTATCCTGGGGGAGAAGGAGTGAGGAGAGTGTAGAACTTGACTCTATCACAATGGTGTATTTTGTGGCGGAATTATCCCGCGCGCTGAGTTTCGGTGTCTCCACTTGCCTGCTTGGCTGCCTGTATGATGCACTGCCGGTATTTTCTTGTTTAAAGCAATCTGAATTAGAAATTTTCAAAAACGGGCAGGCCAACTTGAGGGGAACATGGGGTTGTTCCTTGAAACTGTTTATTCGTGATTTCATAGTTTAAGTGTGAGACAAACACGAATACCCTCTTGTTGGAAACAACCTATTTTTAAGATAGACAAGCGTCTGCAGGGTCTTCTGAGGGTCACTGGTAATAATTGCCTATTCATGATCTCATTGACTAAGTATTAGATAAAAAAAAATAGATATCCTTTTGCTGCAAACAAACTGCATAACAAATTTTAAGAGTGGCATGTGCCAACCTAATCACGCTCTCGTTTTCAAGCACCCTCAGTGTCGAAACATTCCTAGTTGATCATGTTTTTCCCAATATACTTTTAAAAGAATGCTCACACAATCCACTCTCATATTTCGAAAGATGTTCTTTGACACCTTATGGAAGGGATTCTGAAGAGAACGACAACGGCTTTACCGACTAAAACTTTTAATTCGCACTGTTTTGTCTCCTAACGACTTTATAGACGTGTCCTGTCTTGCTTGTCATGACCTTTTTGGCGCTGATACGAAATTCTTTTTCAATTCGGAGTAAGAAAGCTTTCCTGACTGTGGAGGATGAGGAATTTTAAGATCTCTCAATACAAGCCCTAAATCTGGGTCATGTATGGAAGACCCAAAAAAGAAAAACGAACACTAGAGCGCAAAGAAATTGTCTGGGTATCCTGCGCATAACTTAAAGGGCCATTTCCCCTTCAAAGGGTTTATATTACACTTAAATATGGCTTACATGAAGGCTCTCAACGTCCACTCAAGTTGTTTCTAAAATGGACTCTCGAACCGATGGCTTGAAATATGCGCGAAAACCGCTTTTTTTATTATTATTTTAAATCAAAGAAATATTTGCAGTGGAGGGCGTTTGGTAAATGAAGACATATTTGCTTTAAGTGGGATAGGATTAAACTTAGTATTTAAACAACTGCGCAATTTAGTCTATTACCTACCGACCTACCTAGAAAAACTAAATAAAAAGGTTAGTAAATATTATGCTACGTTTGGTTTAGAAAACGGTAAAAAGCAAGCAAGGCTGGTTACACGGCGAGGAATATATATATTTAACCAATATTTCGGGAGGTACAGCCTTGCAACGGTGGTCCTTGTTCAAGTATTTTCCAGTTTTTTCATAGGTTTGGTTTCTTTGTTTTCTGCTCGACCATCGCTACGGAGTTATGAGCACGGTTAGGTCTGAGAATTTCCGAATCATGTGTTTCCTTCGAAACCTTGATTTCAGTTAGGAATGGATGCTAGATTGATATTTTGATCTTTTTGGATGAATATTTTGACAGGAAAAGGCTTTTAGACAACCTCATTCCCAAGGTTCTCTCCTACTCTTTCCCCTGGGCGAGAGAGACGAGTAGGAGAGAGCCCTGGGAACTACGGTTAGATTTTGGGGGAATGAGTTAACGGCGAACAATGACGCCTTAAACATAACGTGCATGGGGAATATACTGACTTATAAGAATATCCATGTACACGAAGTGTAGCCCTACTTTTCTACCTACTGGAAATGGATGGATTTTGTTTTCTCAGTAAGGTCACTGTAGCCATCATTTGGGGGGGGGGGGGGTGCAAAATTTTTGCGGCATCTGATCATTTAGGGGGTTGCAGAACCTATTGTCCGCAGATTTTTTGTGGGATTCAATCCAAATGATTATCATGACAGTCAATTTTCTCGGACATGCTCCACATTTTAGAAATAAATAATTACTTTTAGTTGATCCGTAAAAGGCTTCCATGAAAACAGGCTAATTTCCACGGTTTATAAAAATCTGCTACATCAAAAGTAATTTAAAAATATGTGATAAACTCTACACCACAGCTAGGTCTGCTCAACAGTGCTCTTATAAAATATCTATTCTTTTATATCACAAAGGTTTTCAGGATCAAAAGTTAGAACATGGTTTTGAATTAGCTTTATTTTGCCCCTATATGGATTCGTTGTTAAAAACAAGACTTGCTAATCAAACTCACGAAAGCGTTACTGTGACTGTATGCAGATATAGGAAAATCAAGACCGCACTAAGAACCAATCAGATTGCAGGATTCGTTACCGAAACCTTATTTGCTATTATGGCCAAAACGAGCAGACGAGTCCTAGTTGACCGTATTTCCAGTTATATTCACCGTACAATTGCAGCTCGAATCGATCTTGTCGGATTTGAATCACCATACGTGATGAAACCACACATAAGCGATCGTGTTACGCTGCTGTTGAAAGCCTATCCGTGACAATGGCCGACGCACCCTTGTCCTTCTGAACGTTGTGAATGAGTGCTAACCCTCCGACCATAGTGCAGAGTAAAGTTTTAGCTTGTTAACTAATTACTATTTGTAGCTTCCAATCACAGGTCGGAGCCATTTCTGTGTTTAGCCGCTCGTCCCTGGGTGCCATACTGGGTTATTTGTTTTTGTTTGAAGGAGGGAAGCGCGCGTTCTACTTTAGCTTGTCAGGGATATTTTGTTTTCAACGGGCCTCTAGAGCCAGTCTCTCGCGTTGTACTTTAGCTTTTCAGGAATATAGTTTTTCAACGGGCCTCTGGAGCCAGGGTATGGCCGACGCCGCAAACAGTCATTACTGTTTGCGGATAAGATTTCAACAGCAGCGTTGGCAGCCACAACAGCGTAGCACGATCAATTGTTTGTTGTCTGATCACGCAAGTACGGCGAGTCTAACCAAGAAGATAAATTCGCGCTGAAACTGTAGCACCCAAGGTAACTGTACGGCGAATTTAACTGGAAATACGGTCAAATAGGACTCCTGCTCCCTGTGTTGTGGCCAAGGCGCTGGGCGCTTATTTGAGCAAATATGGTGCACAGTGCTGTGCCATCTTAACACGCTCTCTGTCTCTGTTTCAGGAGGGAATTTATGTGAAACCTTCTTCAGACTAGCATGCAGAAGGGACCAGATAAGCTGCTACGAAGAGAGGCCACGCTCACAATTTCTAGTTGAATTCTTGCAAGTGGAACTAAGTTTAGATAACCAATTTTATAAACTACTCGTAACTGTTACACCTTAGTTTCCAGCATTTTGAACACATGGAATAAAAAAATTAACTGTTATGTAGATTATGAAATTCTGCCTTTCTGACACAAGCTCCTCGCTTGCTCTTTTAACAACTACAAACTCAGCGTTGCCTGGATACACAAGAAAAGAACTATAAACACAAAGTTACGCTCTTGAGAGCAATCACAAGGCTCCTTTACTCAAGGTTATTTTATGAGAGTCGTTAGAGAGGAAAAGTACAGGAAGCAGTGGAGTCCTATTTGACTCTTGTTGATTTGAATCACCATGATCAAATTACATACACGCGATCGTGTTACGCTGCTGTTGAAAATCGCCACAAGCACTAACAAAAATTGATGGAATGAAAGTTCTCAGTGCCTGCTGATTAACAGTTTAATTGCTGAAGCAATTAATAAACCCTTTCTGGAAAAAATGTTTGCGATAAATACGCAATAAAACAAGTCAAATATAATATCACTTTCTTGATTTTCTACTTTTTCAACAACTTTTGCTTCTCTCCAGCCTGTTTCCCGGGAGCAATCTTTCGTAATACAATTCTCCTCATTTTACACGTCTTGAGCGCCTTGAAAAACCTGGCATTATTTTATACTACCTCTATTAAAAATAGACCCTTCAATTCAATTCCTCTCTTGGATCGGTAAAAGAACTGTGAAATATCATTTCATAAAAAAGTTAGTACCTGTGTAAGTATCATCGATGTACAGTTTGCCACCCAGGGTGAGTGTAAATTTTACGTCCTAAATACAAATCTGCAACATGTGAGTATCTGTTTGTTTTGTTTTATATTAATAAATAAAGCTAGATTTGATTTTATTTGATTTGACTATTATTTTAACTTTTGAAACTTCACCAGGACTTCCTTTGGGTGGGGGTAGGGGGATAGGACTCCTTGGGAGCTTAGAGATCTGTTGTTAAAGCAATGCACCTATGTAATATTTTCTATGTCGCTTGCCTTTTTAAAAACCACGCCCAATACATCATCCATCCATCCATCCATACATACATACATACATACTTAATTATCCTCTCCCCGTTGGGGATTTTTCAGGGATAATTTACATCACTGGCCGGGGGACCATATTCGTATTCTCCGTATTGAACTGGGGCTAGTGCCAGCTCATTACGGAGAATATGAATAAGGTCTATTTGAGACCTGTAACCACTTGATGTCATGAAATGCAAAGTCCCTGCGCGAGGGAGCTATAAAAGAGAATTTGACAACAAGTGATACTCAAAGTTTTCTGTACTGAAATGTTATTTCCATGACGTTTTTGACTAAAATTTTCGATTTTAATAATGACTGACAACAAGATAACATCAATTTGTTATATAAGAATGGATGGTTCCTCTAATGGTGAAAGTCTATACCTGTTTATATTACAGAGAAGACAGCTTCAAACCATACTCCTTGGGACGGAACATATCGCTGTTTATGTTACATGGAGCACTATCCCCGAGCATCATTACAAGAGCATGCGTGACACCGACGAGGTCGGACGTGTCCTTTAGGCTTAGACTTTAAATCCGTCCTCAACAGAAATTTGGGATAGAGTAAGTCCATTTTAAAACGCTAGGACCTTTAGTTACAAGTGTATCCTATTTCCGGGAAGGGAAAGAAGCACAAATGAGGTGACAGAGGTTCCACCGAAAAAGAAATTAACGCCGCCAAGAAACAAAACATGGAGGTCGCATCTCCGGAGGCGAAGGCTAAATACTACATTCACAACGATGATGATGTCGAGCAGAACGAAGAAAATGAGATTAGTTTGAAAGAGATTGTGCAGCTGCTTCAAAATGTCCAGCAAACCCTCGATGAAATGCGTGCGGAAAGCAGAAATATGGCGGACGAAATTCTGGAGCTGAAAACCTCATTTAACAAACAATCAACCGAAATCAACGTCTAAAAGAAACTCTAAAAAGAGCAGAAACAGCATCCAACCAGCTAAATATGTCAATTGAGAGCTTGAGGAAGAAAGTAGCAGAACAACGAGATGAAATCAACGAACTATACGACCAGCAAGACAACCTTGAACAATACACGCGCTAAAACTCTTTGGAAATTCATGGAATTTCAGAAGATATTTACACCTCGACCGAAGAAGTGATTATCAAACTCGGTGAACAATTCCAAGTCCCTATTTCGCCTGGAGATATTGACATATCACATAAATTGTCTACCGGCAAGAACAAGCCTAAAAGTATCATAGTGAAATTCATCAGTCACAAGAAGAAGACGCAACTCTACAAGAAGCGTACCGAACTGAAAAAGATCAAGCTAATTAAGTGATATGTTCCCTGGACTTTCTTCTGCGGCTAACGTGAAATCCAAGGGCATTTTCATCAACGAAAACGTTACTCCTTACAGGAAAAACATCGTGAAGAAAGCAAACCAACTGAAGAGACAATCTGCCAAAGTGCCTGGGCTTAGATGGTAAGATGTATGTAAAAACCTGAGCTCCCCAGAAGGTGCACCGATTAGAATTTATTGCAAATACGATTTAAATAATCTTTGATTTTTCTTTCAATTGAGCTTTTTCAAAAGATGCCAAGAAATGCAATCTCTTCATATTTAGAACTTTCAGCCGAGGACGGAAAAGAAGATCCAAAAATCAGATAAAAGATCTGCATGCAACTAGTTTCGTTTTATAAATGTGTGATAGATTGTGTGTGTTATGTGTTTGTTTATGTGTTTTTCCGATCTACATATTTCAAAGTAATTTTACAGAGCTTTCTCGTTACGCCTACGGCGACATTATTTGTGGAGATGGATAATCATCGGAGCGCGGGGTAAATTTAATGTTATAACTTTAAACTTAAGGGTATTAAGGAACCGGGTGAAGAGGAGAAGTACTTTTTGTTTTCTAAAAGAACAAAATTGTGAAGCCTTCTTTTTACAGGAAACTTATTCGGAGAGTAACGACGAAGCTATTTGGAGAAGCGAATGGGGAGGCGTTATTTTCTTTTCACATGGATCTATACATAGTAAAGGTGTTTGCACCTTAATAAATCCTTCTTTGAACTACTCTTTTGAAAATTCACACAAAGACCAGAATGGAAGAATTGTCTCAGTTGACGTAAATTTAAATGAAAGCAAATTTTCTTTGTGTAATGTCTACGCCCCAAATGACCAAAAACAACAGCACGAATTTCTGAATGATTTAAGCACATACCTTATGTCCAACATGGATATTGACGGCGTTATTGTAGGTGGTGATTGGAACATCACTTTGCAAGCAATTGATAATAAAGGCGGCGCCGCGTGGAAACCCACCACAGCTAGAAACAAAATTATAATGATGATGAGGGAATTTACCCTCGTTGACATTTTCAGAGAAGAAATTAACATAAAATAAGTTACACTTATGAATCCAAAGCACTTAAAATTTGTTCTCGCATTGACTTTTTTTAATAGCTCAACATCTTACGCAATGGGTCGAACGGATTGACACTAAAGTGTCAAACGCACCTGACCATCGGGCAGTCTAGCTTATCTTAAACTTTCCTAACGTTAAGCGAGTACCGGGGTTATGGAAGTTCAATAACTCTCTTCTGGAGGACGAGAATGATGTCAAATTAGTACGAGAAAATTATAAGCGATGAAAACGTAAAGCTTGTGGGATGTGGCTGGAGTGACAAGGATACTTCACAAATTAATTTGATCAAGTAAGCTGAAGCCACTCAAAAGGCACTAAGGCCACAAGGTAGCGGGCATTACCCCCCATTGCCCACTACCTTGTGGCCTTAGTGCCTTTTGAGTGGCTTCAGCTTACTTGATCACATTAATTTGTGAAGTATCCTTGTCACTCCAGCCACATCCCACAAGCTTTACGTTTTCATTGCTTGTTTTATTGATTTTTGGGTACTTGAGCCTGAGCATTAGCTATGCCATGCTGATGAGGCCTAATGAGGCCGAAACAGCTGTCCATGGCTGCTAATGCTTGGGCTCAATCTTTGCTTTTTAGATTTAAGGGGTAATGCCCGCTACCTTGTGGCCTTAGTGCCTTTTGAGTGGCTTCAGCTTACTTGATCACATTAGTTTTTGAAGTATCCGAGAAAATTATACTCTCATCAGTGGAAAATACTCTGGTTTAATTGACAAAAGACTCAAATCGGAATTGATTAAAATGGAACTGAGAGGGCTAACAATCCCGTATGCCAAAAATAAAGCTACAAAACGTGAGGAAAAAAGAAAGGGATCTTCAAAAGCGACTTGAGGATCTGGATAACCTTATCTCAAGCGATGCTAATACTGACCGCATAAGACCATTGAGAACAGGATATACACCGCTAAAGGAGGAGCTTCGTCTTATTTACGAACATAAAAGTAAGGGTTCAATTATTTGCTCCAAAACAGATGGATTGAACAAGGCGAAAAACCGTCTAAGTATTTTTTTAATCTGGAAAAAAGAAATTATAGTCGTAATTTAATCAAGTCTTTGAAGAGATCGGATGACCAAATGATTCTTGATGCAGGAGAAATATTACAGGAAACTGAATTGTATTATAGAAATCTATACAAATCTGTTGTGGACGGAGAAAAGGATCCCTTCAATGATTTCATTGTAAACCTAGAAGTAACAAAACTTGAAGATGCAGTAAGAGATGAACTGGAAGGAATGTCAAGACATTCTCTGTACTTTTAAAAGGGGAAAATCGCCAGGAGATGATGGTTTTACATGGGAGTTTTATAATCCGCGATACAAAAAAAGATGGCGTCACGCACGGAACTCTGGGTAGATCGACATGTCTAGCCCAAGGTCACGTAACCAAACATGGCGGAAAGTCAACGCGACCACGGCGTATCGCTCGAAGAAGGCAAGATTCCTGGTGCAAAACTGGTGAAAAATATCGATAATTTGAGTAGAGCAGAAGCGGAAAGGTGGCTGAAATGTCGAGGTGCCATGCACCTGAGCCAATTGTCTTTGAAAGATCTAAAAAACAAGTAAGTTTAAATTGCGTAACTTTTTGGTGCGGCAAATTTGCGATAGCTCAGATTGATTGTCGACATAAAAATAGTGATTTAAGGTGTTTATTGGTCACGTTATTTCTAAAGAGTCTCCATCTACATCAAATGGGGCTGGGACAAGGTGATGTTCAGGGATCCAGAAGGACAACTTGACAAGGAAACCCGGAAAAAGAGCTTGAGCAGTGAAGAGCGACTGATTGGAAACTTTCTTGTAGGAAACGCCATTCCCCCGAACAACTGGACGGCAACAATTGAAGATATCCCGAACATTAAGCATTCTGTGGTGGAGAATTTTTTTTCAAAATGTCAACGACAACCGCCACATAACTGAAGGCTATGCTTTCTCCAAAACTAAAAAGTTTGAGACATCGGGAAAACCTCTACGAGTAAATGTTGTTAAAGAGTGTGACATGTTCTTGTTAGATGGATCCACTCGGCCAGCCATGAAACAAGCTAAGGGGATATCATCTGGAAGTGGCATACATTCTTGTATTGTTGTATTCAGGCTCTGTACTGGTGTGATATTAGCTGCACGAGACAGAACTTGTGCAGCTGGAAAGCGTGGCTACTGCAAGCACGTTGCGGCTCTTTGTTATAAACTAGTTTAATTTCAAATCTGATGACAGGTTTGCAGCATCGCCTGACAGAATTTTTCAAGGGAGACTTGTTCAACATTAGTCAACTTAAGAGCAAATGAGCATATTGAACTAAGGGGAAATTGTCTGTTGGAAATTAAGACAAGGGCAGAAGGGCAAGCTGAGCCACTCTCATCAGTCACTGGGGCTCATGTTTGTCAGGTACAACTTCAGCTTTTGTGTGCTGATGGCAGTCATTGCATCCTTCAGTCATATGTTCCTGAGTCTAGCCAGTCAAAGTACTTTCTTATAACTAGAGACAACAGCTTTATAAAATCTTTCCTGGCCATGTGTACTTCTGTTTAGTCTGACCCTGCTAGTCTAGATTTCAATGCTCTGCTTGGAATGAGACAAACAGCAAATTCACTTGCTCGTACATGCCCTCAAATTGGCTTTAGAACAAATTCCGGCCATTTATGAGCAAGTGACAGTTTGTTTGCTGTTAATCATATTCAAAGTCAGTACTGGAATCTCACTCACTCACCATCCATTTTACGTCTAGACTTCCTTGTTAATGTTACAGTAAAGAGATTATAAGGATGCCTTTTTTCTTTTATTTTCCAGAACAAATTTTTTAATAACCAAAGTTCAAAAAGTATGGGTTACAAAATACAATCTCTTCATTGTTTTCTACAGTACAGGAGAATGTATAGTATATTGAATTTATGTGTTTAGTTAAAGGGCATACTTAAAAAGAGCACCCTTGCAATAGACTTATTCTATGATCAGTGATTTAAATGCCCAGATAACCAACGATGTCAGGTCTGTAACAGCAGCTTATAATAATATTTGGATATATGTATTTTGATCAATATTTTTCGGTACTGTAAATATGACATGCAATTAAATTGCACTGTTTTCTGTACATTTATAATTCTTCAATGAATAAATAAGAATTTTGTATTTACAATTTTCCTCAAATCTTCTGTGAATAAATATATAAAAATTTTATATTAATGCATTTTAATAAATTTTACCAATGTAAATATCCATTGTCAATTAAATAATTCAAATTAAATATTTATTTAAAATTAAATATTTGCAAATTTCAGCTTCACAGAATGTGTGAAAGTTGTATCTTCACGGTTTGTCCACTTGAAACTTCAGAAATATCTCCAACTTATTGTATCACTTGCAGTGCATGATTTCATAAAAAATTTCCCTACCATGCAGGGGAAGGAATTCCTCTTTTTGTCTTATTGTTGTTTTTGTTGTTTTCTGGAGAAAAAATGCTATCCAATTATCTAAAATCCCTGTAAGCGAGAGGCCTAGGGGGCTCAGGCGGTAATCTGTTAAATACCCTATGTGGTGGAAGATGGGACTTTTTATGGAATCATAGGTTAATATATTGTGGAAGGCCAGTGACCAACTCTGGGTCCTAAATACTGAGTGGGACAAGATTGATCACTCCTCCTTATCATCCTCTAGCAACTCCCCAGTGACTCTTACAAGGGGTGGCAAAAAGGCTGTCATCCAGCAACACACTTTCCACAGCTTTGAGACCAAATGTAGGTAGCGAATAGGCACATTCCCTCTAAGAATTCTGAACACTTTAACCCTCTGAATGGCTCTCTCTACATGTACACGAACTTGAGAATTTTTGCGATTGTGAATGTCTTCTTCTGCTGTGAACTGCTTATTTTTGGCCAGTTTTGCTGGGGTTTCTATGATGACTTCAAAAGCATTAAGAATGTTCTGGACCATGAATCCCTTGTCTGCCAACCATCTGTCCCCCCTGGTGATCCAAAGCAAGAATACCACTGTCTTTCAGGATATCCTCATCCGATTTACTTCCAGGAAAAATGTCAGATACAAAGACAGGCAGAAATAGAAGTGAGAGAGCAATGAGACCTTTTCCAGTGTTATGGCCTTTATACTCAGACCATGTGTAGCTCTGTTGAATGACTTGGGAAGGCTTCTCAATAAAAATCTCTGTGCAGTCAATAATTAAATAAACATCCTCATAGCCTGATTTAAAACACTTTGGTAGTTTGTTCTTCAAGGTTTCTCGGTCACTCCAAAAACTTAAAAGTCCCAAACAGTAAAACAAACGGTCAATCCAAGTGGCAAAAATCTGTGTGGACAAAGATAAACAGAGCACTTGAAAGGCATTTAAAAATCTCTTGCCGTCATCCAGGAGCACTTCTTTGAGTTTCCGCTCGGCCTTTGTTTACATTAGACTGTCGATCTACCCAGAATTCCGTACGTGGCGCAATCTTTTTTTGTATCGCGGATTGCTTCTTTGATATACTCGGCCAAGATCTTGTAGACAGTTTCAATGCTTCATACAACGCTGGTGAGATGAGTCTCTCACAACGCCGAGGCGTTATAACGATCATTCCGAAGGAGGACTCCGATCTTTCCTCCCTCAACAACTGGCGCCCGATAACGCTGTTAAATCTAGATTACAAAATTGCGTCCAAAGTGATTGCTAAGAGATTAGAAAAAAGTCCTCCCGCTTCTAATTAGCTCAGACCAAACTAGATTCATAAAAGGGAGATAAGTTGGTCACAATATTAGATTAATTAACGACATTTTGGAACAAACAAGACTTCAAAACATCCCGGGTATTCTCTTGCAACTGGATTTTCAAAAAGCATTTGACACAATTGAATAAAATTTATCCAAAGAACCCCGACATTGTTTAATTTCGGAGAGTCTATTCAACGTCGGGTCTCTACCTTTTACGCTAATACCCAGAGTTCCGTTCTAAATAATAGTTTCAACACAAACTTTTTTGCACTTTCAAGAGGAGTTAGACAAGGATGTCTTTACCCCCCCCCCCCCTGCCTTTTTATTTTGGCAGTCGAACTTTTAGCCTGTAAGATTAGACAAGAAAAGGAAATCCAGGGAGTCAATGTCTTTCAAAGGGAATTTAAAATAAAGCAATTCGCCGACGACACCACCCTTCTGAAGAAGAATAGCAATTCAGTTAGAAGAGCCATCAGTGTATTAGACAAATTTGGTGACATATCTGGCCTAATCTGGCCTTAGATTAAACCCTTCGAAAACCAAAGCTTTGTAGCTTGGACCTTGGAGACATTGTAAAGAGAAACCCTTTGAATTCAAGAACCCGTTCAAGTGTTAGGGACGTACATTTCTTATGATGAAAAGCAAAATGAAACTATAATTTTAAGACAAAACTACAGAAATTGCACACTGTCTTCGACATCCGGAATTGTCGCAATCTTAATTATTTGGAAGATGTCTCATAGCCAAAAGCCTGGGGATCTTGCAGCTGGTTCAAACCTTAACATCTTTAATATCCATGCTGTAAATTCTCTGATTTTTAAATTCGTCTGGAAAAAGAAAAAGGATAAAATTAAACGTAAAGTGATGGTCACTGACTACGACAGAGGAGGTTTACGCGCGCTTAGTATAGATGGTATGGCAAAATCGTTAAATCTAGCATGGATTTCCAGACTTCTATCGGAAGAGAAAACTTCCGAGGAATCCTGGGTCATCCCCAGTTACCTGCTTGATAAGTTTGGTGGTAATTACGACCAAAAGGTTCTGGCGCGGATTAAATCACCCCAGTTTTATAAATCAATTCTCCAAAATTTCTTAGAGCTAAAATCATCCTACAAAGATTCTTCAAGTCAGGAATTTGTCTTATTTAATAACAGAGAGATTCTATTGGATGGATCCACTGTCTTCTATAGAAAATGGTTTGCTTTTGAATGTGGATGGTAAATTTCTGCGGTACGCAGAATTCATAGAGAAATGCTATGTAAAGTGTAATTTTCTTGTCTATCTGCAAGTTATATCCGCAATCCCTAGTCATCTCCTGGAGAAGGCGAGGGTGACCACAATAGATAAAACAATTTTTTTTGTTAGAATGCATGTTTCCACTCTCCACAGCAATCTCTATAAATCTCCTTTCAATGAAAAATAAAGATTATTATCGTTTATTCATCAACTTTGAGAAAATCGAACTCAAGGCAAACACAAAATGGACTCGAGATTTACAACTAGACGAAATCCCTCTAGAGTTGTAATTTGGCGATATTAAAAGCATATGCAAAGATAATAAGCTAAGAGAATTCTACTTTAAACTACTACATAAAACGATAGTTTCCAAAAAAGAGCTTTTCACATATGGTATAGAACACAATATTCTTTGTGAATATTGCCAAATGAATGACTCAATAATTCACTCTTTCCAAAATTGTACTTTGACTAAACAAATATTTTCGGAAGTTATAAAATGGTTCAATAAGGAAAATGTTACCTTCTTAGGCTTCTCACAGATGGAAATATTATTTGGTACAAAAATTGTTGCTAAAAATACAGAATCGCATTTGGTCAAAAAGCTCAACTTCACCCTCCTGTATGCCAAATACTATTTATACAGCAACAAGTTATTGCGTAATGAAATTTCAATGTTCGACTTTATAGCAAATCTCAACCACAAATAACCTTTGGAAGGGCTTAGTGTGTAAGACTCTTCCTAATCATAAAATACTTTAAAATATGCATGTAGACGGATTTTTTAGATAGTACCTTGCGTATAGTTATGTGTATGTGCTGTCGTCGGTAATACTGTAATGTGAATACTGTAATATAAGCACAACATGGGTGTGTAGTGTAAGTACTGTTGAGTAATTGTGACTGTAATTTGTCTTTGTCTTCATATTCTCTCAACTACGTAATAAAAAAAATATCATAAGAAACTGTTTGTGAACTGAGGGTATTGAGGGATTTGAACAGCTGTCTGGTCTGGGGGAGGATGAGCGGAGGGGAGGAATCTTAACAAGCTGCGCGTTTCATTTCAGACTTTTAATGATTGCATGTTTTTCACTGCTGAATAGAAAATGTTTTCATCCACATTTTGTTTAGAGACGCCTTGGACGTTAACACAGGCTGTAGGAAAAAATAACGAGAATAAGCATGAGGTTAATTTTTGTGAACACAACAAATTGGTCTGCCAAACCAGCAAAAGGAGGGAAGGTGTTATTAAGGGGAATGAGGCTCTTGTGTAGTTTGAGTGAGAGCGAGCAAGCAAGAGTCTAAAGGCTGAACCAAGTTCGATTGCGATCCCAAAACATCATTAATTCCTATGATTAAAAAGGTAGATATTTGCACTGTCCAATATCCCATTTCGGAACAAATACCTCACGCGGCAGTCCCCTATTGGAGGCCAAAAGGACATGGCATCGGCATTTTGCCAGTATATTCAATCAAAATAAGTACTTGTCTGTTCAAATCTTTTATAGTTTTCGGTTACTCCATCTCGTGCAACCTTAAAGCGACACCCTAACAGCTCAGTTAACATTTGCATCGACTGCCCTTGGAGGGGGGGGGGGGGGGGTGCCAGAATTCCACAACTTTCATTCCTAAACAAGACGTCAAGCCTTCAATCGAAGGGGTCACACAGAAGTAGCCAAACCGTGCACCTATTTTATGCAAATTTGTCAGTTCCAAACAGCAGAAAAGAAAGGCTGGAAATCTTTTGATCTTGGGATATAAATACCTGGTAAAAAATAAAGCGCTTCAGAACGCACCATAAACTGTAGGTACATGTTGATAAATACAGGTTACATCGGGTAAGGTGAGCTTAAATTGTTTTCGCGTGCTCTGTTCTCAACCTTGCTAGCTAGTTTACATAGTAGAAATGGATGTTGTTTTCTCACCAAGATCACTGAAGCCGAATAAAGAGATGGGCTGACAACTGTAAGTCAAATTGCTGCACTCACAACTATCCAAGGACTGCAAAGTGGAACCAAGCGAATTTCCTGCAAAAACATGCAGTAATAATTCCTCCGAGATGAGTCGATTAGGACACGATCAGCGTACGGCGCACCTATAAAGTTCAGCCTGAATGCCATGACGGCAGCGAAAACCGCACAGCCACCAGCCAAATAAGAATTGAAAGAAAGAAGAACCTCCTTTGATACATGTAGATGATGAGAGGCAAATTATTCCCTCAGTGAAGAATCCTGTTCGATCGTTAAATTCTCGATAAATTTAAGTAATGAGACAACTTTCCGGTTGACCTTTAAGCGTTAGGTGAGTCGACAAGCGGAGGTGGGTGGGGATCTTTCCAAATGGTACCAGTGAGAGATTGGGGTCTTGTTTTGTCCCTTTTGTCCCTATAATGTCCTTTTCGTCCTGTGTTGTGTCCTTCTTGTTCTTCGATTAAAAGGTTTAAAATTTGCTGAAATGGTTTTATTTCTGCTGAGATCTCGAACTGTTAACATGGCTGAACGCGTGTGCCGTGATTGTCCAATTCCGAATTGTGGAGCAAGATATCTCGTTAAATTGTCTAATCATCTCACATATATACATGAATTAGATTATATCAATGGAAGAAAGTGGTTACAACAAGGGAAATTACAACTTAAGGTTAGAGTTATGATCTATCCAGCAAAGAGGAGCCAGGGATCAAGACGTTCAAGAAGTGAAACACCTCTTTCAGTGCAGGAAGAGGAAAAGGATACGATCGTCCATCAGTTATCAACACCAAGAGGAGTAACGAAATCAATGAAATCTCTACCAAGAGGCGTTGGAAAACCAGTCAAGAGAATCAAAAATTTTAAGACAACAACAGATTCAGTTTCTGAGTGGCTCCCTTTGTATGGAGACGATGAACGGCCGAACACAGAGAAGAGAGCTTAGTAACCCCGTCTGCAGTACCAGTAGCTTATCACACTAAACCGCATCCCATAAGCTTCGCATTTTCACTGCTTGTTTTAAAGGCGGCGCTCCACTTGTCGTTCAGTTTGCTGGCAACGCTCGTGCTGTTCAAACCAAAAAATGTCTTGGAGCGACGGTTATAATGACTACCTTCTTCAACGGGGTAATGGAAATTTCGAAGATAGCGAAGACAGTGAAGACTCTCAATCTAGCCAAGAAATGGATTCTTCCCAAGAAGTGACAGAGGACTTGAACCCTTGGTCGCGCATATTAGATGAAGCTCAGGAACGCCACGAGATCCAGCTCAATGTTTTGATCGATGAGAACGAAATAAACGGAGATTCGGACAATGTGGCTCATCTTAAAGCGCAGAACGCTCTCCTTCCTCTCTACAGAAAAAAACTGAGAAAAGTACTGTTAGAGTATCTGCAGTGGATGCGAGCGATGAAGAAAGATTACACCTTCCAAAAAGTGATGGAAACCTAAAAATATCTCAAAGATACGGATGGATTCGATTGGCTAGAATCGACAGAACTAGCCAAAGATAAGCGGAAATTCTTGCTTAACCGATTGTTTGTGAAGCAACCCATTCCACAAGATGAAGACTAGACCTACTTTTACTGTTATACTGTGTTTTCGCTCTCAATACGAATGTATTTCAAACCAATATCTAGCGTGTCTTATGGTTTGGTATTCTCAATGTAACGAAGACGATTGATTGCATCCTAATTTCCTGATGCTTTGTGCTAAGCATTTCGTAGCTGTTGGAGCTTTCGTTGTCAATAAATGTATAATTTTTATTCATTTCAAATCTCTGTATATTTGAATCATTTTTGTATTCGCTAATAAAAAGAATAACGTCTCAAGAAACGTGTTGTATAATAGTAAGCATTCATTAGTCGCGTGTTGAAACGCTCCGAGCGTCCATTGTTGTTGTTGGATGGTAGAGCTGTCCCTTGGGCTTCTTCTCTTGAGTTTCTATGCAAATATAGGGTTGAGAGAAGAGCTGAGATCCGTTTTGCAAGCTTTTGTCTGAACGAAGCTTCTCTTCGTACACTGTATTTTAGTTTAGTGTATCCTTGTTTACGTTATTGTGTTGGTGACTGGGGCCCCACCTACCCCTCCAACCTTAAAAGAGTACTGACCCTTCAAAAACGGGCAATCCGTATAATTTCAAAGAGCAAATTTG